>JAQSEB010000072.1:600000-842500 GCA_030063045.1 Pratylenchus scribneri
CCACACAGCAATCAATTGCTGCCAGCAGGCAGCAGCTAGTGTGTAATTTGTATTTAATCTATTCTTTTCTTATTCTCTTATAGCCTCTCTTTGTTCACATTTCACAAAATAACTTTATAATTATATGCGATGTGAAATAGCAGCTAATATTCATCAAATAATTTTAATTTTCTTAAAAAATCTTTACAAATTCATAAAATACATGTTAAAAATAATTTAAACGGAATTAATATTCATACACTCCAGCAGAGGCTCTAAAAATAGTGCAAATGAGTAGGGCTCGGATAGTTATGTAAATAAAAAGTCCAAAATATGTACATAAAATATGTATAAAAACTTGAAAATATGTACAAAAAAATCCAAAATATGTACGAAAATTTTCATTTTTTTAGTAATTTTTTGAATATTTTTAAATCATTTTTATACAATTTTTGAATATAAATGCATAAGAAAGCATAAAAATCGAAAATTCCAACCAAAAAAAATTATTTGACTCGGGGTGAGATTCGAACCCAAGCTCTCGCGCATTTCCCAATCCAAAAACTCCTCTCTTCGCCATTCGGCCAAAATTTCCGGTCACCGAAATCGACTATTTTTCACATTTTGAAGGCAATAAAAGATCAATTTTCTTGATACACCCAAGAATTTTTCGCATATTTTATTCAATTTATCAAATTTTAATTCAAAAATTTTCATTTTTATTGCATTTTTTGTTGAAAATTTCCCAAAAAATGGCAAAATATGTAAATTATGTAGAAAAATCGCAAAATATGTAAATATGTATGAAAAGTCTAAAATATGTAAATTTATGTAAATAAAACTTCACGCTAGAAGTTTCAAACCAAGTGGGAAATGCTTTTTTTATGCTTATTTCGACGTTCTGATATCAGGAAAAAAATATGTATTTACATAACTATCCGAGCCCTACAAATGAGATATCATCATTCGATAGAGCTTGACGAGTTCTCTGTTCGAATCTACAAAAATTTGCCCGGTAGGTACTTTTGACCAAGTTATTGTCATTAAAATTTATTTTTTGATAAGGGTCCTCTTAGTCCAAAAAAATAAAATTTTTATTTAGCCACGTTATATGTCAATCGATCCAGTAAATGAATTTATGGAATAATGAAAATATATTCAATATTTATAATATTAAAAAATTAATTAAATTCAATGAATGGGTAATTTAATGCGTTTGACTTTTCCTATATAAATTGGCAAATAAAATTGTGTAAAAGAATTGATCCAAAGCTGGCTGAAGCTATACCAATTGTTTCGGCCGACATCAACACGGCTATGCTCCATTCCCGAATATTTTGGGGTACCTTAATTTGAATTATTTGATACAATAAAATGAATTTTCAGACTTCCTTGTGAACGCGAATCAAACTGTTCGAAACGGAAAGGCCACCGAAAAGGCCTTCAACAGCGATAAGTAAAAAAATGAAGGAAATATGTGGGAATGGCCAGAAGAGAACTTGACAACAAAATATGACAAAAATGACAGACTTAAATACCAAAAATGTTATTTTGGAAAAATTTAATATATTTAAATTTTATTAAATTAGATATAAAATATAAGTATTTTACGGTATTGCCTATATTTTGTATAATTTTTAAATTTAAATTCTTTCTGATTGTGATTAGTGTACGAAATAAATGTAGTCTTAATATTTCGTTTTGAGTCTTGACTACTTAATAATAAATCCTTTATAATTTGAAAATGTGTAAATTATCAATATTTTTATGTTTTCCAAACCTGAAATAATGGCAATATATAACAGAGACAAATTCGACTGAGATGAAAAATTGCTGGCGATGAACGGGCAATAAATATGGAAATGGTGAACATGGACTGCTGGAACCATCGGAATTGGCTGGATTTATCAAGGCCAAATGCATTGGCCTGGTCGAAAGTGGCAATCAATTGATACTGAATATGATTTCATTAAATTAATTGACCCCCAAAAATCAATATACTTGCCATTCCAGAATTTATCAGACTTTCGACAAAAAAGATCCATGCACACGGAAGGATGAGGGGCAATAAATGCTGCAAATGACACAAAAATATATTTAATTTAATTTATTGATATTCGAAAATAATTAATTATATATTATTATAGAATCTTTTTACCAGAATTGTGGAAAATTTGTTTAATTTTGCTGTGGTTAATTTTGTTGATTGAGATGATGTTGAAGAGGATATTGACAAAATTTGATCATTTTTCTTCATTTGCTCTTTTGGTGGTTTCTCATCTAATTCATTTTTAGTTGAGCAATTAATTTGTTGGTCTTCTTTTTTGTCATCAGCAGAGTTTTGCTGTTCGCATATTCTTGGTCCCAAAATGACAAAATAACTAATAATAGAACTTTTGAATATGAAATATTTAAATCTATACGCTATTGAATGGATGATTGGAACAATGAGCATGCAAAGCAATGTGAATTTTGATGAAAAGCCCAAAAACTTTCGCTCTGTCATTGCGGCATAAATTAGCGAAAATAACAGTCCACTGGCCCCTTGGCCAGATTGCATTGCAACTGTGGTGATTCTATGAATGAAATTGGAATTTTAAAAATAAGAAACCCATTTTAGTGTTCGATTTCATTTAAATATGCAATATGTTTTAATAATTTAGTATATTATTCGATTTGTGGTTTTCGAAAATTTTAGGATCCCAAAATTTCGATTTGAGATTTTCCCCAAAATTTCAGGGCCCCCGAAATTTAAATTTGCAATTTTCCTCATTTCGATTTGGGATTTTCCAAAATTTTTTAATCCCCTGAAATTTCGATTTGCTTTTTTCGATTTCTTTTTAGAGACGTCGATCCCATCCCTTTATTCAAAAAAATAAGGAGACTACAAAATTTTTTAATATGAATATTCCTTGAGCAATCATGACTAAAATTAGAGCTAGCTTAAGTCGGCGGCTTCCTATGATCCCAATCCAAATTCTAATATTACCGTGGATATAAGGCAGTCAATGCACTGTAGGTCATTTCACCGAATCCACTGGAAAATGATGAAAACATCACGCCGATCAATGCCACTGATGTGCTCTCGGCCAGGGCCACAATTAAAAGTGCCGCAATTTGGCTGGACACAAGTAAACAATTTCGAAAACTATAAATTTTTGGAAAATTTTTCAATATTTTAACAACACCGAATATATATTTATTTAATTTCCAAACTTGCCCATAGGGAATATGGTGAATCCACCAGGATGTGCCCAGCCTGGTCAAAAGTGATGGCAAAATGTTGGCCAAAAGGACCATTCCCACAGAACCGGTTTTATCGCAACGGCGGGATTGGCCATTGTATTGGCTAATTGATAGATTCGCCTCATTCATTTGCTGCTTATGCATTATGTCCAAGGCGGCACTAAGCATTGTGTGGTAGGTGAACACGGCGGTCAAACCAAGAAGCCTAAAAACAGAGCGACTCAAATAATATTGTTACAAATGTAAATTAACAAATGTTTTTGAATTAGTATGAAAAACTCAGTAAGTCCAGCACTTTTTAAAAAGGGCATTTTTAAAAAATTATTTCCTCAAATTAATGCCATTCACTTTGTTAATTTAGTGAATCCTTTTAGCACATATATTTTAAATAAAAATCACCAAAAAGCCAAAATATTCCGGGATCGGATCGTTGACCAAAAATTCATCTGCTGGTGTTCTCTGCCAAAATAAAAGATTTTATTTTTAAAAAAAATTTAAAAAATGATAAAGCACATTGGAATGAGGAAATGAACCTCATTCGATGTTCATTCACTGATATGAAAATAAGGGGAAAAAAATCAATTCTAACCAAGCTTATCATTAATATTTTATCAATATATTTACATATGGTATAAAATGAAAAGGGAAAAATTAACCCAATAAATAATGTTTTTGCATAAAATATTTATAAATAATTGAAATGTACAAAAATGGGGATCACATTTAGATGGGAGAATTATAAATTATTTAATCCTAAGAAAATGTAGAATTTTATCAATCAATCACAAATTGTGTCTAGTGCTTGATTTAGGTCGTCAAGTAAATCATTCAAATCTTCACAACCAATTGATAGCCTAATCAAATTGTCTCCATTACCGGCTTGTTTTCCCGGCGTCATTATATCGGGTATAAATTTGACCGTTGAATGGCAGTCGCCCAGAAAAGCGGACATTCGAATAAGCTGAAAACGAAATAGAAATTATTTAGAAAAATATTATATCAACCACCAAATCCAGTTTTTATTAAATCCTAAAAAGTTTTATGATTTGGAATACTCAAATGCTTGGAGATATTCGTAATTATTTTGAAAGGCTGTTATGGTTTTGCATTAAATCGAATAAATATTTAAACTGTAAATTCTTTTTTAATACCCCTATTCTCTAAATTTTCCACTGTCTAATAATTCACCACCCTAAATACTCTATCCCCATTCCCCACTCCAAATCTATTATTAATTATTTATTTATAAGTATGGAATTCTTTTTGTAGATATGGATTATTAAAATTAATCCCAAATTTATATCAGAAAATGTCCAAAAGCAAATTAGATTAGAAAAAACAAAAATTGTAAAAAAGTAAATATAACTGGGTGATATAGAAAAATTTTCAAAACTTTCACCACTTTATCACAGTCTTTTATGAACATTGAAAAATAATTTCTTACCTTTTAGAAAGATTAAAAAAATTCTCATGAGGTATTAAAGGAGAAGGAGAATTTATGGTATTTTATTTATCTGCTGAGTTTTAGGGGCATTCATAATTGAGGAAATTCTGGTAGCATAGCTCCATCTTCACCTATTTACTAAAATGAATTAGTGATACAAACTTTTAGATTTGCAAGAAATTTGTGGGAAGCCGGCAATCCGCCTTTTAAATAAAAGGAAATCATGCCGGACATGCCGCTGCATTGCATTTTATGCACCGAATGCTGTGGATGGGATTCCAATTCCGGGTAGAAGACCTGCAAAAAATAAATATTAATTTAATTAATTTGAAAAAATAATATAAATAATAATATACTTTATTACCTTTTGAACACGCGGATCTTTCTCTAATATTTTCGCCATTGCCAATCCATTTTCCTTATGTTTTTGCATTCGCAAATGCAAAGTTTTGATTCCGCGAATGACCAAATAAGCATCAAATGAAGAAGGAACAGCGCCGGCAGCTGAAATTTAATTATTATGATGATAAATGTTATTAGCAATTTTTTAGCCATAATAGTTGAATATAAAAAGCAAGGACAATATTTTCTTCTCTAACAAAAAATGTATCGGCCGACTTTATTACATCAAAAATAAACTTTTTCACAAAATTAAATTTTTGCTCTCAAAAAACAAAACTTTTTACATTTGATGACCAGTTTTCAGGCTGACTAATTTAAATTAAATATATGTCCATAGTTTTTTATTTAATCCAAGACATTAATCCTAAAAGCTTGAAATGTGCCCGATTTAAGTTCTATAAGAAAGAAGTAACTTTTTCCATACCTAAATTTGTGCATTAATAAAAATAAATTTAATTATAATAAAAATTTATAAGCAAAAATTTTTTCTAAAAATCTATAATTTCTTTTTCTTTTACCATTTTGTTGTATGGATAAATGATCATAAATTTGCTGTTGATTTGTGGCAATTGCACCCATCAACACGTCGGAATGGCCATTGATGTATTTGGTGATTGAATGCATGACGGCATCGGCTCCAAGTGCCAGTGGTCGTTGGAAATAGGGCGAAATTAGCTATAAAAATTTAACTATAGGAATAGGTAATTCACGTTATTCCATATTTTATATAATACAAAATGACTGACCGTGCTGTCCACAATAATTATTATTTCCACGTTGTATGCCTTCACAATTCGGGTCACTGCCCGAATATTGACAACTTTGAGCAATGGATTGGAAGGAGTTTCAAACCAAATCATCTTTTAAATAATTATATTTTTAACGTGATTAAAATAAATTTAGTATAAGTGCCTATATTTTATTAATTTTATTTATAAATTTATAGCTGAATTTTATGCAATCTTCATTTTTATTAGAATATATTTACTTAAATAATCCAATATTTCCACTAATTTATTGACTTTTTTTCTTTATTATCTAATTTAATTAGGCTATCCTATGGCTTTTCTTATTAAAAAAATTGCTAATTTATCGTAATAAATAAATAATCGCACCCACTTTTGTGTTCTCTTTCAGCGCCTTCTTTAATTCTTCCAAATTTGTCAAATCCATGAAACTCAGCTCAATTCCATGTTTCTCTTGGCAAAAATTGATGAAATAATTGCGCGTTCCAATGTATTCATCGTCGAGTAGAATTACATGTTCACCGGTGTGCACCCAATTGGCCATTGCCGCTACGCAACTAATTCCGCTGCTGAATACACGGCCTATGAGAAAAGTTTTCAACTTTATATAAATATTTTAATATAGGTAATATTATATGTATAGGATAAAGTCATATTTCTTAAAATTATTCTATTTCAACATCGAAAAATATAGCATTTTATTTAGAAAATCAATCTTCAGTAAAATAGGCCCCTGAATCTGAACAAAAATCCTAATAATCTGGCCAAAACAGGGGTTAATGAAAGATGAAATGCCCAAACTAAGAAAATTACCTAAATATTTACATTTTAAGAGGTTATTATTAAAGCTCACAATATTTGGCCTCTTCCAATGTGGCAATGCTCTTCTCCAGCAGATCTCTGGTTGGATTCCCGCCTCGGGAATAATGGTGCCCGATGACTTTGCCCGGTTCCACTTGTTGATATGTTGTAGAGAGGGAAATTGGCGGAACAATCTGCAAAACATTTAACAGGGTGAATTTAATAATTGGCAAATAATTTCAATTTAATAAAAAAATATTTACTTGGTTCATATTCCAACGTTTTGGCTGAATGCTGGCATGGATTGCAAGAGTTCCAAAATTTATTGAGGGAGTTGATTTCTGTTCCATCGTACATTCATTGTTCGGTGAATTTTTGTTAATTTGCATTATTTTATATAGAATATATTTTTAAATGATATAAGACCTAAATTAGAATTTAATTTATTTAATTTTTTTTAAATTTAAATCAGTAGCAAAATTAGACCCATTTATAGAAATATTCAAATATATTTTATTGCATAGAAATTTTAAAAGGTTCCACGAAATTTGGGCACCGACGAACTTTGGGCACCACGAATTATGGGCACCGCGAACTTTGGGCACCGCGAATTATGGGCACCAAATTGGAGAAATAGCCCTAAGCTATCTTAAAATGAATTTATTCATCAATTAAATGAATTTAATGATCATATTAGATGGTAAATTCGGGTTTTTCTGGCTTTTCCTAGAATAAATTTTCAAATAAAATTTTCCCAAAATCATGCAATTTATATATCAATCGACGCGTCTCAACGAGCTGATTGTGAATCTGTTATTGGATTTTCAAACAAATTTAAAATAAAATAGTTATATGCGTTTTAGTATCATATTGCATAAAAGTGTTATATTTTTGAAATTTTAAATTTGTTTGAAAATCCAATAACAGATTCACAATCAGCTCGTTGAGACGCGTCGATTGATATATCATTTGCATGATTTTGAGAAAATTTTATTAAAAAATTTGGTCTCGAAAAAGCCAAAAAAACCCGAATTTACCATCTAATATGATCGTTAAATGATCATTAAATTCATTTAATTAATGATTAAATCCATTTTAAGATAGATTTAGGCTATTTCTCCAATTTGGTGCCCATAATTCGCGGTGCCCAAAGTTCGCGGTGCCCATAATTCGTGGTGCCCAAAGTTCGTCGGTGCCCAAATTTCGTGACACGTTTTAAAAATTGACTTTTTATTTTTGTATATTTATCTTTTGATCAGTTTTATTTTGCGAATAATATTCTTGCAGGATTATCATTTGTTAATGTGTGCATTTCTGTTTAATCGTCCATATAAATCTGATAAGTGATAAGCATAACTCTCTTTTATACAGAAAAATTTAGAAAAAAAACAGTTTTTCAAAAGATTAAAAAAAATAAGTCGCTTATACTTCTCAACAGCTTAAAAATGGAGTTGATTTTGTGGCGATAATTTCTCCCAAAAGCGATTCAACATTTTTTGTAATATTAAACTCAAATTTTTGATATTTCACATTTTGAAAAAAGCGAAATAAATTTTCAAAGCCTAATCAAAATTGTTAAAAATAGATCGTTGAAAATGTGATGTAATATTAGTCAAAATTAAATTCATAATGTCAATTTTCTAATACTTCTTTCACTTTTAAAAATTGAAATTTAGCAATTTCTGAATTTTTCTATTCAAATAAATAGGTATGAAAAATTAATGACAATTTTGTGTTCAAAAACAAAAGATAATTTGACGCAATTAACAAATAATTAATATTGAAAAATATCATCTATAAAAAATAGTATCATTTCTACAATTCTTTAATCAAGCATAAAATGCTATAAGCAACAATAGAATTGTCGTAAATGTCGCTAACAGCAGCAGAAGTGGAGATGCGAATGTGTTGGATGGCGAAGCATTCTTCGAGCTGCAATATGGCCATATTAAGCTTTTAATTTTTTACTAATATTAAATTTAATTAGCTATAAATTTTGTATGGTTTCTATTAAAAACGAATGGATTTATTCTTCAGTAAATTTCATTGATTAATTTGCTTAAGAAAATGTTTTGCTTTTGAATTGCGCAAAATTTTTTGAGAAAATTGTAAGATTGCCAAAATTAATAGTAAAATTAAAAACCACCTTTGCTGGCGACAATCCCCTTTTGCACAACGACTGATCATCCCTTGGAAGTCGGTGTTTGGAACAAAATTTTCTGTGATAAATTTCTTCCATTTCTCTGCAATTATCTCCGCGCTGTCCACAGCCGGATTTGGTACAGGGTTCTTAATAAATTTAATAATTAAAAATAATATTTGAATAAAAGTACTGTATTGTTGACGAAGTGGGCCCAATAGAATGGACCAAAGTCTTCGGGAGTCATTTTATAGGACCAGTGGCTCCAGGATACATCCATGCCATTCAATCCGTTGATGAATCTTTTGGTAATTGTTTTAATAAATTTTTATCAAATTAAAAAATGTTATTTTTAATAAAACAGATAAATTAATTTTTATGAAATTAAAAATTCGCATTTTTTAATTGAAACAAAAAATTTAATTAATTTTGAAAATTATTATATTTTTTAATGTCAAACTAAAATAGCTCACTTCTCCCAAAGGTCATACTCTTTGAACAGACAGAATTCGCCCACAAAGACTGGAACACCCCATTCTTTTTGGAACTTTTGGATGCCATCCAAATAAGTTTTGACAAGTTTTTCCTGTTTACCACGGTTGTACCTGAAAAATGGATTAAATTTAGCAATATTTGCGTAGATAAATATTTAAAAAATTCGCATAAATTGGAATTGAATTGAATATTTTATTAAAATTTATGGCTTAAACTTTAATTTCCCACCAATTTGCGATGTCGTAGACGTGCATCGAGTAGATCACATTGGTCCAACTTCTAGTGGCCGGTTTGTCCAATATTTTGAATGACCATGGTGCCTCGATGACGATTGCATGTTTTAGGTCAATCTGACGAATTGCTTTGTAGATTCTGTCATAAAAGTCGTTGAGCTGTTTTGCTGGCATTCGATCCGGCTCATTGATCAAATCGTAGGCAGCCAATGCTGGGTTGTCTTTGAAATGGTCAGCCAATTTCTCCCACAATGCCACAGTGTCGTCCTAATAAAGAAATGCTTTTAATTTAATATATTTATTAACTTGCTAATTTAAATAATTTGATGAGATCGAATCGATATTTTTAAATTGAACAAAAATATAATTTTTAATTAAAAAAAATTGTTATCTTAATATTAATTAAAATTATAGCAGATTTTGTCATCGATTTTATAGAATTAAAATCAAATTATTTTTAATTTTAATACTAACAAACATAGAAAAAATTATTTTCTAAAATAGTCGATTTTCTATTCGGTGCTAGGTTGATTCCACAATAGTGCAAATATAAAGTTTTTGGCTTCTAATAAATCAGAAACTGGTTTTAGACACCACAAACTTTATATCATTTTGTAGATCTCATCGAGACCCATCGATTGGTATAGAATTTGTCATGATTTGGTCAAAATTAAAGAGTATTAAACCATTTAAACCATTTTTTACAGATTTTGGTTCTAAACTTTCTTATTTTGGGCCAAAAGCTAACATATTATATACCAATCGATGCGTCTCGATGAGATCTAAAAAATGGTATAAGGTTTGTGAGGTCTAAAACCACTTTCTGATTTATTAGAAGCCAGAAACTTTATATTTGCACCATTGTGGAATCGCCCATATTTGCACCGCCCTTTGTCTATTGTGGAATCAACCCCGGACGTTTCTATTCATATATATTAATTGCCTTTTTAATTATGCATTTATTTCACGTTTTTGATAAAATTTTTATGACCTATTTTAGCACTTTTTTGAAGGAAAATTGCATGTAAAATGCAAAAAAAAGCCAAAAATTACCCATTTTGGGGTTTTGTGAGACCTATTTTGGCAAATTTCGTGAAAAAATAGGCAACTGTTTTGCGATTTTTGCGACCTTAAAAATATATTCCCTAATTATTACACATCCTAGAAAGCTATACAAGGCTCGAGGCAAACAGTCAATAGATCTACGAGAAGATTGTTAAATAAAAAATCACAGTTTTTGGCCCCAATTTTTTTTGTCTTTCTTTCATCCTTTAAGCCCAAAACCTGATATTTATCATTTTTCCACAGCTGTGGGGATGAATTAATTTTCCCACTGTTGTCCCACATATTTTGTTGTCCCACCGTGCCATGCAAATCGAACACAACATAAATGCCCCTTTTCGAACATTCCTCCATCAGCCAGTCCAATCGTTTCCACACACTGTAATCCTCCGATTTCATTTTGCCTTCGTCGTCCATGAAGTTACGATAGAAAATGGGCACCCGCACCAGATTGAGGCCCAGCTGTCGAATGTTGTCCAAATCGGTCCCCTTTATTATATAAGTGAACGTTGCTTTTAATATTGGATTTTTTGTATTAATATCAATCAATAATATAATGAAATAATTCAATTGCCTTTATCCATGCGTCTCTGTAAACATTTAACAATTCCTCCATTTTGGCAGTTTGAAAGCGTTTCTCCAACACCGACTGCAGGGAAAATTCATCGGGTGCAGTGCACTGCACATCACTTGTGATTCCATCCGAGGGCAACTGTACTGATGGATTAAACTCATAATTTGAGAAGATTTTATACAAGAAAAATTATTTGGTATTTATTATCGTCACTTAGAATTCAAAGAAAAATTACTTTTTAAAGTAAATATTATTTTTATTTTTTTTGTGCATTTTGGGAAATAAATTTTTTTTTGATAAATTCCTTAAACTATGGCAAATTTAAAAAATACCATAAATAACTGACCCGCACACGTTGCACTCCTCCTTGTTGCAACTGTCCATTGGGCCCATCCACTTCTCTTGGATCAGCCAACCGCCCAAATTCACACCCCTCAAATGCACCAAATCGCCCTTTGCATTGCGCAAAACAGTGCCATTGGTTTTCAGAAAATCCAAAGGGCCAAAAGAGGCAGCGGAATGATGAATAAGGAATATTAAAAGAGAAATGAGGAATAATGGCGTTGTGACGAAAATGAGTGGAATCGAAGAGGGCATAATTGTAGCTTTTATTGAATCTGTGATCTGTGGGTGAAAATTATTTCTTTTTTCTCATTATTTTATTTATAGTATTCTATTCTCATTACCGGGGCTAGCCTTCGCCGGGGGCTTAAGCCTTCAGTGACCCAAGACTAAGGGATGGAGATTAGGCGATAGTCTTCAAATTATGTATATTTATATTTATTTATTAGACGATAAAATTTAATCGTCGTCAAAGTGGGAAGGAAAAGTGAACCAAAAAAGTGAACATTTAATGGGGAATGGATAGTGGGTTTAAAAAGAGGCAGTTTGAGGCAATATTTGATTGATAAAGTGACGGGATGATTATGATTAGGAATAGGAAAAAAGTGTGGGTACAGTAGGATGAATAGGAAGCTCTTATTAGGCATTTTGGTATCGACATTTATTTTGTGTTCTATTAGATAAAATTACTAATTTTTCTATCGTCAATAAATGAAAATTCAATTAATCCAGATTCTCCTCTTGACAATTTTAGTTTTTTGTTTTGTTTGTTCACAATAAATATAAATATTCTCTTGCGTTTCCCACAAGTGATTTAAGGATAAATACTAATTTATTTGCACTTGGAGATTTTCAATGAAATATTTAAAAATTCACTTGGAAATATTAACAAATAACAAAAAAGAAATTTTAGCCCTTCCAGAATAAATTTTCAAAAATTATCTGTGGATTAATTCTATCCCGAATTATTGATGAGAAGAGGAGGGACAAATAATTTCATTTTTAATACTTCCTGTTGCCCGCTATTTCGTTGAAATTATATTATGAACAAAGAGAGGACCAAAAACACATAATATTGTTGTCGAAAAGAAATAAAATATGAGGCAGCCTTTCTCTTTTCTCCATTTTAATAAGAGATTATAGGCAATTTCTATCATATTTAACAACCGAACAAATGCACAATAGGGACAATAAAAGATAAGGGAAAAAGATAAAAGAGCATTTGCCTCATGATGTGTCTATTCACAGACACTAAATATTAAATAATAATTATAATTATTATATACAATATAAAAAGCTTTGTCGCCTCGGTTTTGGGCTATAATAAGGTTCCGAATGAGAGTTGGGAGGTGGGACTTCGATAAATATATCAGGGAAGCGTCCGTTTAAACTAATTTGGGCATGGTTTGTTTTGAAGTTGAATTTGGCCAGGTCGTTAGCAGAGGGGGAAAACCGGTTTTTGGACTTAGAATTTGGCCGCATTTTTTACATTTTCGTTTATAACTTTTTTGTAAATGAATATTTTGAAAAGCTCTATAGCCTAAGACCCGGCCCAGTATGGGAGCTTCAAAATGGTATAAAGCACACTGGGCTGCGCAGCCTGGCCTAGGAGGAGTTTGTTAAGTTCTATGCGCAGGTCATGATTTGGCCATATCCTGCCACAGAGCTAAGCCTATAGTGGAAGTAGGAATTGGATGATGAAAATTGGGACTCGGGGGTTTTCGGCCATGGGGAATTCAAATATGATATTAGTTTTGAGATCTGCGCAAAGGGTGGTTTGCAAACCGGTTTAAAATATTTCCAAAAATGCAAATATGGGCGGAATAAGGTGAAAATTGAGACTTGGGGGTTTTTGGGTATGGAGAATTCAAAAATGATAATGGTTTTAAAATCCGCGCAAAGGGTGATTTGCAAACCGGTTCAAAAAATGTCAAAAAAAAGAAAATTTTTGCGGAATCGGATGAAAATTGAAATTTGGGGGTTTTCAACTATGGGAAATTCAAAAATTATAATGGTTTTGTTATTAGGTTGAAACCGGTTTGCAAACCGGTTTAAAATAGAAATTTTTTTCTGATAGAGATGAAAATTTGGATTCTGGGGTTTTCGGTATGGAGAATTCAGAAATGATGTTCATTTTATGCTCTATGAAAAAGGTGGTTTGCAAACCGGTTCAAAATAGGGAAAAAAGCGGGCGAGCGAAGCGAGCCTATACACGACCTGGAAAAATGCGGGCGAGCGAAGCGAGCTTGCTTGCCCACGACCTTTAAATAATTTCAGAATCCGAATCCCTAGGGTAGGTCGAACGCGCCTTGGCGCGTTAACATGAACAGAAGTGTAATCCCTCCTGAAATTTTTACCAAATCCTTCCAAAAAATTCCTTACGCCCACTTCCCTAACGTCCACTAGTTTATCTAAAATATAAAAAGCTAAGGAAAAAAATGTCAGGCGGTTTTCAGGGTATAATAAGGTTCCGGATGAGAGTTGGGGGATGAGGTTTGGAAAAATGCATCCAAAAAGCGTTCGTTTAGAAAAATTTAAGAGGGTTTGTGAAATGGTTGAGTTTGGCCAGGTGGTTAGCAGAGGGGGAAAACCGGTTTTTGGACTTAGAATTCGGCCGAATTTTTTAGATTTTCGTTTATAACTTTTTTGCATATGAATATTTTGAAATGAAATATCGTTGTTGCCCATCTACAATATGAGGGCTTCAAAATGATATATAACATGTGAGGGTGCGCAGCTTGGCCTAGGACGAGTTCGTGTTAGAAGATGCGCAGGTCATGATTTGGCCATATCCCGCCCCAGAGCTAACCCTATAGTGGAAGTAGGAATTGGATTATGAAAATTGGGACTCAGGGGTTTTCGGCCATGGGGAATTCAAATATGTCATTAGTTTTGAGATCCGCGCAACGGATGGTTTGCAAACCGGTTCAAAAATGTTCAAAAAGTGGAAATTTTGACAGAATTGGGTGAAAATTGGGATTCTGGGATTTTCGGATATGGAGAATTCAAAAATAACATTGGTTTTGGGGTCGCGCAAAAGGTGGTTTGCAAACCGGTTTAAAATGGTTATATTCAATATAAAAAGAAATGTCGCCATCGTTTTTGGGTAAAATAAGGTTCGGTTTGAGAGTTGTGGGGTGGGACCTGGAAAAATGCATCGGCCCACCGGACAAATTAATGAATTTAAACATGGTTTGGTTTGAAGTTGGATTTGGCCAGGTGGTTAGCAGAGGGGGAAAACCGGTTTTTGGACTTAGAATTTGGCCGCATTTTTTACATTTTCGTTTATAACTTTTTTGTATATGATTATTTTGAAAAATTATTTTGTCGTCGCCCTGCACCAAAGTGGGGGCTTCAAAATGGTATATAGCATGTGGGGGTGCGCAGCTTGGCCTACGAGGAGTTTAAGTTCTATGCGCAGGTCAGGATTTGGCCATATCCCGCCCCAGAGCTAACCCTATATAAAATGTCAGAGTTGGATGGTGAAACTTGGGACTCGGGGGTTTTCGGGTATGACGAATTTAAATATGGCATCAGTTTTGAGATCCGCGCAAAGGGTGGTTTACAAACCGGTTCAAAAATGTTCGAAAAGTGGAATTTTTGACAGAATGAGATGAAAATTGGGATTCGGGGGTTTTCGGGTATGGAGAATTCAAATATGCCATTGGTTTTTAGATCCGCGCAATAGGTGGTTTGCAAACCGGTTCAAAAATGTTCGAAAAGTGGAATTTTTGACAGAATGAGATGAAAATTGGGATTCAGGGGTTCTCGGGTATGGAGAATTCAAATATGCCATTGGTTTAATGATTCGCGCAGCCGGTGGTTTGCAAACCGGTTCAAAAAATGTCAAAAAATAAAATATGATCGGAATGAGGTGAAAATTTACATTTGGGGGTTTTCGTATATGGAGAATTCAAAAATGATATTGGTTTAATGCTCCACGCAACGGGTGGTTTGCAAACCGGTCTAAAATGCAAATTTTATCGGATTGAGGTGAAAATTGAGATTCTGGGGTTTTCGGGTATGGAGAATTCAAATATGCCATTGGTTTTTAGATCCGCGCAATAGGTGGTTTGCAAACCGGTTCAAAAATGTTCGAAAAGTGGAATTTTTGACAGAATGAGATGAAAATTGGGATTCAGGGGTTCTCGGGTATGGAGAATTCAAATATGCCATTGGTTTAATGATTCGCGCAGCCGGTGGTTTGCAAACCGGTTCAAAAAATGTCAAAAAATAAAATATGATCGGAATGAGGTGAAAATTTACATTTGGGGGTTTTCGTATATGGAGAATTCAAAAATGATATTGGTTTAATGCTCCACGCAACGGGTGGTTTGCAAACCGGTCTAAAATGCAAATTTTATCGGATTGAGGTGAAAATTGAGATTCTGGGGTTTTCGGGTATGGAGAATTCAGAAATGATGTTCATTTTATGATCTATTAAAAGGTGGTTTGCAAACCGGTTCAAAAAATTTCTAAAATAAAGAAAAAGCGGGCGAGCGAAGCGAGCCTGCACACGACCTAAAGAAGGGCTGGCGAGCGAAGCGAACCAGTACACGACCTTTAAATAATTTCAAAATCCGAATCTCTAGGGTAGGTCGAACGCGCCTTGGCGCGTTAACAAGAACAGAAGGCTGTAATCCCTCCCGACATCTTACCAAATCCTTCCCACATATTCCTTGCGCCCACTTCCCTTACGCCCACTTCCCTAACGTCCACTAGTTATATATAATATAAAAAGAAATGTCAGGCGGTTTTTCGGGTAGAATAAGGTTCGGTTTGAGAGTTGGGCGGTCGGACCTGGAAAAGTGCATCGGCCTACCGGACAAATTAATGAATATGGACATGGTTTTGGGTGAGGTTGAGTTTGGCCAGGTCGTTAGCAGAGGGGGAAAACCGGCTTTTGGACTTAGAATTTGACCCGATTTTTTAGATTTTGGTTTATAACTTTTTTTCGGGTTCGTATTTCTGAATGTTTTTTGGCCTATGACCCGCACCCAAGTGTGGGCTTCAAAATGGTATATAGCACATTGGGGTACGCAGCTTGGCCTAGGAGGAGTTTGATAACTTCTGTGCGCAAGTCATGATTTGGCCATATTCAGCTTCAGAGCTAACCCTATAGTGGAAGTAGGAATTGGATGATGAAAATTGGGACTCGGGGGTTTTCGGCCATGGGGAATTCAATTATGGCATCAGTTTTTTGATCCGCGCAACGGGTGGTTTGCAAACCGGTTTCGAAAAATTCAAAAAGTGGAAATTTTGTCAGAATGAGGTGAAAATTGGGACTCGGGGGTTTTCGAATATGGAGAATTCAAAAATGAAATCCGTTTTGAGATATGCGCAAGGAGTGGTCTGCAAACCGGTTTAAAAATGAAAATTTTTCCAAATAACACCAAAATTAGAATTCGGGGGTTTTCGACTATGGGGAATTAGAATTTAATAAAAGTTTTGTGTATCTGTCAAAATCGGTTTGCAAGCCGGTTTAAAATTTCATTTCGAACACCGACCTTAAGAAGGGCTGGCGAACCTTCCCAAGACTTTTAAATAATTTCAAAATCCCTAGGGTAGGTCTAACGCGCCTTGGCGCGTTTACAAACACACCCAACATATAAATATAACCCTTTCCCACATATTCCTTACACCCACTTCCCTTATGCCCCACTTCCCTTACGGGCACTAGTTAGTATGACAATAAAAAAAAATTAAATCATCACATTTTTGCCTAGAAAAATTTTATAGCCCAACATTAAATAGAATGGACAATAAAGCAATAGAATTTGTTAAGGAGAAGTTTTTCGTGCATCTAATTCGATTCGTTTTGCATCTAATTTGTTGAAAAAGAATTTCCTTTACTTAGTAAACTTTTTAGGGGCTAGGGTTAGGTAAAAGGGTTATGGTAGGGGCAGCATGGGATTAGGGGCTAGGGATATGTAGGAGTTACGGGCTTGGCCATAAATTTGTTGAGTTATGGCCATTTTTATGGTAATGAGTATTTTGGCCATAACTTAGAGGCCAATCAGCAAGTGTTCTAAACTTCAAATAAGAGCTTTTTTCGTGGGATATCGAATAGTATATGAACATTATAAGGTATAGGTTATAACTCTAACTTTAAAAAAGTTTTACATTGATACGCTTTTTTTTAACAAATTAGATGCAAAAACGAACCGAAATAGATGTAAGAAAAAACGACACATAAAAATTTATACAATTAGAAACATGAAAATAGAAAATATATATTTTTAAAAGCGAAAATGATAATGATAATTATTCTTAATATGAAAAAATCCATAGATGTAAAATATATTCTCGAATTAAATAAAAATAGAGATAAGTTCAGATTTCAAATTCAATTTGTTTTACTTTTTTCCTCATCAACATTTTTCAGCATCCAACGATGAACATTCATCACTTTTGTTGCCCCAAGCTGAAAAATCAGAAACAATTGTAAACTAATTAAAAATTTACCAATTCGAAATTTTTTCCAAATTTTTCCAACATTTCTTCATTCGCAATCCAAGCAATTCCTTGCACTTTACGGTTCCAAAAATACTGAAAAAATTATATTTAAAAATATTAATGAAATATTTTTACCGCTTCTAATATGCGAAAAATTTCCTTCATATATTTTTCGCGCTTTGAGGATGGAACATTTAAGGTTAGACTTTCCAACCAAGCATACTAAAAACATTTTAATTAAATTTTAATTATTTTTCCAATAACCTGTTCAGACCAAGTAAAATATGGTTCCAATTTGAATATCACTTTGCCTAAATTTTCTATTTTTAACTTCATTTTGGCCACATTTTTTGCCTCTGAATTTCGAATTTAATTTTTCATTTTTTTATAATTCAAAAATTAATACTTGATTCAGAATTCAGATTCCAAATTCGTTATCATTTTATCAATAATTTGGTAAACAAAATACTAAATTTTTAAATTTAATTATTTCGAATTTTAAATATTATTTTTTTACTCCATTTTCCAACCAAAGGTTTAATTCAGCATAAATTGGTCGCGATTCAAAAAGAAAATCCTGAAAATTATTTTTTAAAAAAAAAGAGAATTAAAATTTTAAATTTAAAAAATTTTTTCATTATCCTTTAAAAATGCTCACATAATTCTCTATTTTTTCATTTTCATCCTTTTCATAAATATTCCCAACAAAATTTTTATTCTTCAAATGCCAAAGGCTAAATTTTTTGATTTCTTTTTCGACATCCTTGCCCAATTCCCCAAGTCCATCCGTAATCATTCCTTCCATTTCTTTATGTGCTGGCCATTCAATCATTTTAATTTTCTCTTTTTGCGTAAACTAAGTGTTAAAAATTCAAATAATTATTTCAATTATTTTATGAATATTTTATTTACTTTAATGAGTCTGGAAAAAAGGTCTTTTAAAAGCTCCTTCCTTTCATTTTGTTGAAGAGTAGGCGAAATGAAAAAATCATCGATGCAAATTATCTTAAAAAATTGTAAAAATATTAAAATTAAAACAAATAAATTTTTTATTTGAATTCAATCAATTGAAGGTTAAGATTAGCCGCATTTTACGGATTGATTTTTTGAGGATCCGCATTTTGCGGATTTTTATGAGTATTCGAATTTTTCATAATAAAAATGCAAATGACCTAACATTTGCAATTTGCATTTAGTCGTTTTTAATTCCAACACATTTAAACTTCCTCTTTTGCGAATCATCGCTCCGTGGCCCTAAAACTACATTCACATTCACACAAATGGATCCGACGCGTCGGAGAAAAAATTTTTACTTGACAAAAAAAATAATTTTTATACCAAAAGATATAGGACACATTTCTACATCGGAAAGTATAATTTGAAAAATTTTCTGACGATTAGAAGAAATTTTATAAGATTGACACCGACATGACGGATTCATTTCTTTGAACATAGCTTAACCTACCTAACCTTATCCTAAACCCGAAACCCTGATCAAGAATAATGAGATTAACAAAAAAGAGTTGCCAAGATAGATGGGAAAAATAACTTTGATATTATTAAAAGCATAAAAATGCAAAAACCTCTTGTTGCTCCTTTAAATTATGGACTTTTTGGAATATCAAATAGGAAACAATGGCATCGATTCCAGGCATTTCCTCTGTCACAACTAACACCCGTGTTCGCAATCCCATTTTCAAATCCAATTCAATTCGTTTTTTGGCCATTTTTTCAAATTCATTGGCCTCTTTTTTGGCCTTTTCATATTTTTCTTGTTCTTCTTTTGTTGCATTTTTGGATAATTCTTTAGGGATTTGGGGTTTCAAATGGCTTCGATTGTTCCCAAAATATATTTTATAAATTTGGTCAACATCTTCAAGCATTGCCCATCTACAATCAAAAATGAGATGATAATTTTTTCCTTAATCATCACCACGAGAATAAAACTTTTATATTTGTTATTAATTAAATTTAATTGGGGGGGGGGGGGGCAAAAATTTAATGGAAAGAGGGACATCTGAAAGTCATTTTTTCTTCCTCATCCGATACTTTAAGTTTGAAAAATGGTATGAGAGGAAAATCTAAATTCTAAATCCTAAAAGTCTAACAACCCTAAATATAAACCTACCCTAGCCCACCCTACAACTCAGTTGTCAATTAATCAAATATTTCTTAGGGTTTAGAGGAATGTAGTGTATGATGGTGCCTCCCCCCCCCCACCCCGTTAATTAACTACTAACAAATACCTAATTTTAAATTTGCCACAATTTCCAACAATATCTTCATCCAAATTTTCATTTTCCTCCTCCTTTTTATCCTCCATTCCACTGGCTTTATGTTCCATAAATCCTTTCATTTCATCAATCAAATTTTTCTTGAATATTTCCCTTTGTTTCTGTCCACCAGTTTCATCCTCAATGGCCCCTACATTTTTTCCGTTCGAGGCATTAATTTGTAATCCTCTCGGAATTTGTTGCCTTTTTAGGGTTAATGAATTTGAGTAAAAAGAAGGATTCAATGCCTTTTTTGAAGTCTTCATTTGAAAAGGCGCCAATCCTCCAATTTGAATTATTTTGGGGCCGCCAAAAACAGGGGTTGAACCCGCATCCAAACATTGGGGAATTGTGATGAAAATAATTACCAAAAATAAACTCATTTGAAAATGGCTCGAATTCTTGAAAATATAAAAAAAATAATTATTTTTGAATGAATTTGCATAAAATGGCAAAGGAATTGACCATTTTATTTATTTAATTCATTAGAAGGAATAATTCGAGAACAACCGTTCAAAATTTTGGCCAGAAAGATAGCATTTAAACAAGGGATGGAATGATTGAAAATAATATGAATTTCCCATGGATTGTCCTATTTATTTATATTTTTAATTCCTTCGATCCATCACTGATCAAGTGTAAAATGTACATTTTCATTTATTTATTTTAGAGTAAGAGAGTAGTGGGAAAAATCAAATTGAAGATGTTTTTGGGTTCTATGAAATCTAATTTTAATAATTTTTTAGAAGGAGAAAATGATCAAAACGGAGATTTCATTTCACACCTTTAATTAACGTGAAAATTCAAATTCCGATGGAATTTTATAAATGATTTTTGATTTTAGTTTTGAGTGAAGCAAGCCAAAAAAAGTGTATTTTGTTTTGTTTTTCACTGGGCCTCTTTCATGGGCTCCCATTGTGATTCTGTTCTGATGAGAGGGGGAGGAGTGGATTGGATAGCGAAATTGGGCAATGGCACTGCCTAAGGCCATTCTTGAATGGGCCGAACCATCGTAGAAAGAAAGAAAAGAAGCTGACAATTCTTCTGAATATCCGGCATTTTTCCCCTATAATTTTGGCGGAAATGAACCAATACATAGGGATGAGGAGGAGAGAAGGCAAAATCAGGGGGATGGAATGAATGTGTTTTGTTTGGGTTTTTGTCATGAAATTGGCAGATGATTTTCATTTTCATAGTGAAAGGGAGTGGATGTTGATGTTGGGAGGGAATGCATGTGAATTGGCAACTGCCAACATCAAATTTCAAATCCAATAATTGTCTGTCAACTGACCATTCATTTGTTGTTTTTAATTATTGAGATTTAACCCTTAAGGCCTTAAGCAATTGAATTTTGGAATAATTTTGAAAATTACTTGAAAATGGCATTTAATACTTAATAAATTCATCGATTAACGGTTGCCAAAAGTGCACTGAGAAGGGGATGGAATAATTTGAAGATAAACTTTTTTGGATAGAAGAGGAGGATGGAGGGGATTGGGAAAAAGTTTGAGACAATATACTAAACATAATTCATTTTGAAATTATTCCTTAGTACTTTTAATAAGTATTATTTATTTTATTATGAAATATTAATTATTATGAAGATCTATTTTATTGATTACATAAAATTAAAGGGTATATAAAAAGTCTAAATTTGAGTTTTTATTTCAAAATAATTATGCAATTGCATTGTTTGAGATTCTTAAAATCCATAATATTTATATTTACTCTATTAATGCCGCATTTGCGTTGAAAATACAAGAGTTCTTGGGCATGGGCATAATTTCGGGTTTAAATAATAAGCATATTTAGATAAAAAAATGCTAAGATTAAGGTTTCGTCAAAACACATAAAATCAATTGTTTAGCATAAAAATATTTTAATAAATTTTTATAAAATACATATTAGATAATAAAATCTCAAAAATATAAATCATTTGATCGAAAAAGGAAATCGCTCCATTCAATTCTCAATGTTGCTTTTTTCATACAATTGGTTCATCCTCGCTGCTCTCATTTTTCACAATTTTGTGGACATTCCAACGATGATAACTGCGCGTTGCACCAAGCTGGAATAAAAAATAAGATTTACCAATTTTAAAATAATTAACTGACATTTTCGAAAATTTTCTCATAAACTTCGGTCATTTTCCGATTTGAAATCCAAGCAATTCCGTCGATTTCATATTTTTGTATGAAAATCTGTAAATAAAGTTTTTAAATAAAAAATGAAAATTGCCTCAATCAATTTTGCAAAAATTGCCACAATCACATCTTCCTGAAACAATGCACTGGCCTCCAAATGTTGAAGCCAAATATACTAAAAAATAGAATTAAATATTCTCTAAATATTAATTCACTTTTGAAGTCCAACTCGAGAAAGGTTTGCGTTGATAACGGGCAATGCCCACAATTTTATGTAGATCAATTTGTTGAACTTCCAAATTTGCAGTGTCCGGCTTTTCTGGGTCATATTCCAATTCATTGACCAAAACTCCCTGAAATATATTCTAATTTATTATTGAATATTTCTTTCGAACATTAATTCCTAAAATTGATGCTAGTAATCTCATTTGCCGGTTAAAATAAGGTAATTTTTTGGTTATCTACCTCCATATTTTTTTGGGCCAAAAAGGAAAAATACCGGTAATATCCATGGGTAATCCGGTGATTAGGATCACCTAGGGATAGGTTATCATTATCATCTCATGTATCCGTAACCCTAATCCTAATCACCCATAAAGAGACCCTTCATTTTTAAACCATCAGGGAAGGTAGATAACCGACAATACTTAAAATAATAATTAACAAAATTATTTATCCTTACTTAGAATGAAATTATCTATTTCTATATCCTTATGTTTTTATAATTATTATTATATTTATTTATTCTTTTTAAATTTATATAAATTCAATTTCTTAAAGAAATTCCTTAAAACCGCACTATTCCGTTATCATCTGAATATTCGGACTGTATTTGAGTAAATTTTTCCTTCGACAATTGCCAGAGTGATCCATGATGTTGGTCCTTTACAATTCCCGGCAATTTGTCAATTTCCTCTGTTAACAATTTATTTTTTTCATTTTTGTTCTTATTCAAAAACATTTCAATTGCTTCGCATCCCTTCTCTTGCGATAACTTTAATAAATTTTTTGTCTGATAATTTTTAGTAATTTAATTTGAAACCTTTATTAATTGCTGGAAAAGTTCCTTCACAACGTTCTTCTTTTGATTTTCTGGTTCAGGATAGGTGAAAAAGTCGACCACATTTATAATCTAATAAAGAATGAATATTTAATTTAGCAATCCATATTTTTATTATTATTTATGGCCAAGGGATTTTTATTTAAACTAACATATTTTTACTTAATGTTATTGAGACAATGAATCATATTTATTTGTCAGCTTATCTTTGAAATAAAGGGAGAGTTTTTGTTACAATATAATAAAAAGATGGGAAATTATGCTCACGAATTTCATACAATAGAATCTTATTTAAATTATTTAAAAGATAACAATTTCATACCATTCTATTTATATAGAACATTTTATACCATCATTTATAATATATAAATTTGATTCAAGTGCGTTGAATAGAGTAAAAATTTGTCAGTTTGATTTGAAATTAGAAAAAAATATGATGAAAATAGTGACATAATAGGTTAGGCTATCGTTTTATGACCGTAATTTCTGGTCAATTATGTATCATTAAAAATCAATCATTTTGATATCAAAATGCTCTACAAAAGGAGCTATTTAGTTGTCGCACTTTAATAATAAATCAGAAACCTTGCATTCCATATCCACAATATTTGTTGGCGTATATTGAAAGAGCAAATAACCAACCAAGCCTCGTTCTGTTATGACGCCACCATTCGTTGTAATTTGGTCAGCAACGAGGGCATGCTTATTGCCAACATCGGAAAGTTCTACTTCAAATTGTTTTCTGGCATTTTTTTCAAAATCTACAAATTCTTTCATTTCAGCTTCGAATTTTGCCTTTTCCTCTTCTGTTGGTTCCCCCAATATTCTCGCAGGCATTTTTGGCCCCAAATGTTTCAAATTATTGTTGTAATACATTCCAAAAAGTAGGCTTATGTCCATTGGTTCGGCCCATCTATACATTTTACAAATTCAATTCATTTCAATATTTTAATAATAATTGAAATGGAAACATTTTTATTATTTGTCTCAATAACAATTAATAAATTTTGTCTCCATCAGTCCATTTTCTCGCTTCCAACAATTTACCAACGGATTTCCATTAAAGTAGTTCGAAATCAATTTATAATGGTAAAAACCTATTTTTTCCTACAGAAATATATTTTGATTTCCAATTTTCGGCTGTTAGCTAAAATTTCCTAATTTCGGTATTTAATTAATTTGTTTTTCTAATTGCCTTTGAACTACTACTACCCTTCCTAATTTTTAAAGAAGTTGATCAAATTTGATTGAAATTTGTTCTAGTCTCCATTTTTAAAAAACTGATTTCCTATTTTATATTTACAATTATTAATTTTTAATTTATGACCTGATGATGAATTCCTTTTTTCCAACATTAAATTGGTTTAAAATTCGCCGTTCTTTCCCCCTCTTCTCATTTTTATGATCATTTATTTGTATATCATTCTTGGTCAAAATTTCATTTTCTTTTTTCTCAAACAATTTTTGACTATTTCCATTCCCTGGCACCGCCTTCAACTTCAACGCTGAACCTTTCTTTTTCCGAGTATTTAAAAAGGACACCGATTTTGAGGGATGGGAATCGACAGCACCAGAACTTTGGACTTTTCCCGAGGAATTAGACAATTTTGGAGGTTGTGGACGAGGAACTAATTGGCCCATAGAAATTTTGCCGGTTTGCATTGCCAATAAACCTTGTGGAATGGCAATTAAAAAGGGCAAAATGTATAAGAAAATTGACGACATTTCAATTTTTTGGGTTCAAGGAATATTATTTAATGGAAATTGAACAGAGGAATAGTATTTTGGCACCGATTTGTTATTCATTTTATTTCCCTCTTTTGGCCTATTTCCAATAATCAAGTTGCTTCTGATTTTCATGGGGTAATATCTGGTGATGCAATGAGGGTGGATTTTTGATCACCGGAATTTTTCCTACTCTTTCCCTTCTTTCCAATAACCACTTCTCTCGCCCCTTTTTTGATTGAAGGAAGGAGATTCTAGGTTTGGTTGCCATGGGTTAGACTTATGGACCCGGAAACAGCTTCGGCCAATTTGCCCTTTAAAATATGATGTGAGTAACAGGGATATGGAATTCCTAGTTTTTTCGGATTTTTTCCAATTAAAAGTTTATTAGTTTTCACTCTTTTATTTTTGGTATTATCTGTTCTTTGTTAATTAACTTAATTAGGGGATTTATCAAATTCAATAAAAGAAATGATGTAATTTGTGAAGAAATCATTTTGCATGGAGACTGTTGGCTTTTTATTGATTTATAAAATTGATTGGGTATTGGGAGAAAAAAAGGAAGAAAATAATGAAAAGGCATTGATTAAAATTAAAAGTAGAAATCGGCGCCGGTCCGTATTTTTGCTGTATACGGAAATTTTTTTGAATACCGCAATATGGTACAGCAGCAAAATGAGTAAATACGCTCTTTTTTTTGAAATTTTCCAAAATACGGCAATTTTTTGACAAAAACTGTAAATTTTTTGCTGAAAAATACGGTATGGAATACTGCGGACCTTATTTTGTCGAAAGTGTCAGAAATGAAATAAATCCGCAAGAAATTTCATTGATAATTATTATACATTTTCAATGGGAAATTTTTGTTGCAATAAAAAACAATGTAAATTATTGTAATTGTTAGCTTTTAGCCAGCTAATCAAACATGAATGAATTTTGCACAATCCAATAAAAAAAAATAAACAGAGAACAATATTTTTATAAATTTCATATTCTAAATTTTTGATTATGATTACAATATATTGTAAAAATAATTTTAAAAATATTTATATTTTTTTGGGGATTACCCAAAAAAGGCAAAAGAATAATTTTCAAAATGTTTTAAATATAGATATAGACGCAGCTCGACCAACAGAGTTGAATGATACTATTTTTATAAGGTAATATACAGTTATTGGCAATTTATGACTGGAAGAAATATTTGTTTTGTTAAGGATATTTTGACTTCTAACTTGCGTAAAGTGCAATATTACCTTATGGTACCATTCGATCCAGCTCATCGAGCTGCGTTGATTGAGCTATAATATGGCTATATAAAAATTTTCACCAAAAATGCCCTTTGTTCCTTTTTACATTTTCTTGACAAAAGTCGGCATTATGAGGAAATATGAGGAAATGGATGTCAGATTCGTGTTCCCTCGAAAATCCCCAGAAAACATTTTTTAAAAAATAAAAAATTTTTTTCGGACACTAATTCTTAAGGATAGCCCAACGGTAATTAAAAGATAATAAAACTTATTGAATATCAGTAGAAAAATAAATCAGGTGAGCGAATTTGATTCCACCAATAAAATGCAATACAATTGAAAAATTCTCTCATCAGTTTGAAATTTGAATTCCAGTAGAATAATCAAAATAAAATGATATAAATAAAATGTAAAATCCATCCCTCTGACATCATTATTCTTCTAAAAGTTGTTTTTGTTCTTTAAATAAATTGAACTAATCTATCAAAGGTCATAGAACGCACTCAAACGAGTACGAGATCTATCAAAAATGATAGATCAAAGCAGCAGCAGTGCAGATGTGTGTGCACGAGTCCAAGAAATCCGTGCCGGCCCTTATTTTTCGCTTTGGCACCCCTAGGCCGGACCATGCGGGACACACCCAAATGGACGACGGGCCACCTGCTGGGGCCTATTATAATTGTCGCCATAAACCATCGATGTCTCTGGCTTATGGCTAGCCATCAGCCATAGCGTCTGTTTTTTTATTGTTTTTTTGTGTGAACGCCAGGACCGGCCTAGTGCACTGCACACCTCTGTGCAATAATCCAATGAAATTGGGGGGGGGGGGGGGGTCAAGCCAATTCGTACATTGGCATTTCGTACACTGGGCAGCAGATCATTCCCAATTCGTACATTGACGATTCGTACACCGAGAAAAAAGACAACTCGTACACTACCATAATTTTAGTTTCACTATCATAATTTTTGTTTTTTTAAATCAAATCCCCCTCCCTTCTCGTTCACATTTTATTTTATTTTTCTATCCACTATTTAATTGGTTTTTTTTAATTCCCGGGGCTTGGTCAAATCAATTTAATCGTGCCCCGATTTGATTGCTACTTAAAAAAAGTTAAAAAATTTTTATGAATTTTTAATGCTAAAAATTTGATCATAAAATGGTATTAATTGTTTAAAAAAATAAATGGCAACCAAATATTTTCAACCCTAATTCATTCTTTTTAATCTTCTTCACAATGTATTTATTTAAAATTATATTTTTAATTTATTTCTTCAATAAAACATAAAAACAAAATATTGTACGAGTTGCCTTTTTTCTCAGTGTACGAATTGCCAATGTACGAATTGCCCTTAACTAACCCATGAAATTGGAACAAAGATGAATTGTCCCAAATTACGATCTGTGATGTATGATGTGCCAAATCTAATAAACATATTGGCCAATATAAATTTGTGGTGGCCAGCTCTGCAATTCATTTCCCCCATTACTCCATAATTCAAGCAAAAAATGGGCAATAAAGGAGGTTGATCTCCACAATTCAAGCAAAAAATGGGCAATAAAAGAGGTTGATCTCCACAATTCAAGCAAAAAATGGGCAATAAAGGAGGCTGATCTCCACAATTCAAGCAAAAAATGGGCAATAAAGGAGGTTGATCTCCACAATTCAAGCAAAAAATGGGCAATAAAGGAGGCTGATCTCCACAATTCAAGCAAAAAATGGGCAATAAAGGAGGCTGATCTCCACAATTCAAGCAAAAAATGGGCAATAAAGGAGGCTGATCTCCACAATTCAAGCAAAAAATGGGCAATAAAGGAGGCTGATCTCCACAATTCAAGCAAAAAATGGGCAATAAAGGAGGTTGATCTCCACAATTCAAGCAAAAAATTATTTTTTGATTTGGATAGATGGGGTGGTGAAGGAAACAATTAGTCCAAATTCTTCTAATAATTCAATTTTTCCTAAACAAATTTTATTAACAATAAGAATTATATCTTATTAAAACAACATAGAACATCCCACGGACGGAATGAGATTGATCTTCCCATATAGATACAGAGCATTTTTTATCAACATGATTGATCAAATATAATTGGTGATAAAATCTAAAAAAGGAAAAACTGCTCGATTGTGGTCTATTTTGCCACTATAATTTCTCTCAAATCCACTAATTCTTTCTTAAACTCATCCAAATCCATTTGTGTAAAATCGTAAAAAATTTATCAAACTTAAAGCTTTCATTTGAAAAATTAATCGGATGTTTGAATTTGATTCCACCAATAAAAAGCAATACAATGAGGAAACTTTCTAATTTAGATTTACCGTGCATCGACCGATGGGGCCCGACATTTGGGGCTCGTCAGATTGGGCCCGACATTTGGGGCCTACCATTTGGGGCCCGATATTTGGGGCCCACCATTTGGGGCCCCGACTTTTAGAGCCCCGATATTTAGGGCCCGACATTTGGGGCTCTTGCAGAAAAAACGAAAAGATAGTTTAGATAGACATATTAACAGAGGAAATTCAAAAATAAAATAAAACAATAACTTTTATTTATTTAAATGATACAAATAAAACACAATTTTAATCCACCCAATTATCATAGAATCATAGTCTTTGTGGGCTAATCTAATTTGCAAAGCCGTTGTTTCAATGCTAATTGATTTTTCATTTTTTTGGTCAAATATAAAATTGTTGAATTAAAAAAGTATTGATATATTTTTTAATTTAATATAGTTATTCGCCACTGGCCTCAAAATTCCTTGCTAAAAGCCTAAGCCCCAAATGACGCCTTAAAATTAAGGTTCTTTAAGATTGGTGAAATGTTGCAAATAAATTTTTTAAAAGTAAATTTTTGATATGGAAAAATCATTTTTTGGGTCAGAGATGCTGGAAAATTTATTTTTTAATATCTTTACCTTTT
The DNA here is from genome assembly GCA_030063045.1 of Pratylenchus scribneri. Lineage (NCBI taxonomy): Eukaryota > Metazoa > Nematoda > Chromadorea > Rhabditida > Pratylenchidae > Pratylenchus > Pratylenchus scribneri. The sequence continues at coordinate 629,292 of JAQSEB010000072.1, forward strand.
TTTCCTTGAGCCCCAAATGTCGGGCCCCAAATGGTGGGCCCCAAATGTCAGGGCCCCAAATGTCGGAGCCCCAAATGTCGGGCCCCAAATGGTGGGCCCCAAATGTCGGGGCCCCAAATGTCGGAGCTCCAAATGTTAAGCCCCAAGTGTCGGGTAACCAGATTTACAATAGAATATTGATAACTATATAACAAAATCCGGTAACATTTTATTACACCCTCACAAAAATGATCCATATTTTTTGCTCAAATTTTATTCTATCAGGCCATATTTTTCAAAAACCTGGAAAAAACCTAGCGGGACCCCCGGAAAATCCCCGGTTTTCCTGGTATTATGGCATCCTGTTAAAATTGACTTCTCAAAATTGATGACCCTTATCCATTTAATTTATTATAAAGGAAATTATTTCTATAAATTTTAGAAATTTTACAAAAATTATTTTTATCCCAAAATCTTATTTTCAAGATCGATATACTTTATTTATAAAAAATCTGAAAACCAAGATTTAATCAGTTGAATTTTACAATATTATGACATCATAAAAATCAACTTTTTTATATTTTTGATATCATTTTGATTCACCTCATGTCCAGGGTTCTTTTTCCAAAATGCCAACTTGGCTTAAAGAAAGGTCCCTTCTATCTCTTCTCCTATGGCCTTTATTGAAGGGATAAAAGGATATCTCCTGACAAATCTCCATTTTGGCCAGTTCTTATTAGAAAAATATGGACATCTCCCAATTCACTGGCTCCTCTCCCCTCCCCAGCAAATTCCCACCATCACTACCTACCTCAATTTCTCCCTATCTCCCCCTCTAGATCTGGACAAATTCCTTTTGCCATCAACAAATCGCTGGCCCTCTACCTTCATCCTTCTCCTCGTCCTCAAATCCCCAGATCCCAGATGCAATAACTCATTTCTTGATCAAGCTACGGCTGTTTGCCAGCGGCATCTCCTCCAAACGCCCTCCACTCCCCTCTCAATAATCCCAAATCCTCCTGAGCACTGATTTTCAAACCCATATCCCACACTGACCTTCATATCTTCATTTTATATTTAAATTTCTTCCAACCCTTGTTTCTTTCATTTGGCCATCATTTTTCATTTTATAGGCCATTTCAAATTCCCCCATTATCCATCCTACCCCTCCTCAATAATAACTCGAAATATTCCTCGTAATTAAAGCCATGAAGCATTGAATTCATTAAGAATAATTTAAATTTTCCATTTTTAGAACTAAATTATTTTGAAACAAAAAATGAAAATTGGTCGGCATTCGCTAGACCACTACCCTCTTCTCGTTTTCTTCTTTTCGCTAATTTTGTTACTAAATTTAATCCAACTTTCTGCTGGAAATGAGAATAATGAATTGAATGATTTGTTATTCGAAGAAGTGGATGGCCACAAAGTGAATGTCAAGGAGGAATTTAATGCATTCAAAGAGGGTCAACAAACCAATGAAAAGGCCTATTTGCATCTTCAACGTGTGTTCTTGTCAATTTTGTTGTATGTGAGAAATTTGGCATCAAAAATGGAGGCAAGACCAACGCTGGCAAGTTTTGTATTTTTTTGTATGTTGCGCCGAATATGGGGAATTGACGATTCGCGGGAATCGTTAAGCAATCGGATTGACAAATTTTGGGAATCTCGGCTTCTACGCATCGTACAGACTCAAAAATAGGCTCATTCGATTCGGCATAGTCGATTTTATTTATAGGATTTCATTTTCAAATCGGTTTAAGCTGTTTTATTTCTGGTTTCGCGAGATTCCTATGCTCCGAGTCCTATCCATAACCCTAACCTTAGCCCTTAAACTGGTCTGAAAGTGAAATCCTATCTATAAATAAAATCGGCCATGCCGAGTCGAATGAGCCTATTCTCGAATCTGTACGATGCCCAGAAACCGAGATACCCAAAAATACGTCAACCCGATTGCCTGACGATTCTCGGGAATCGTCAATTCCCAATATTCGTTATAACATATACACATTATTGTGGAATTTGGTCGAAACTGTCTTATAAGGCTGATCATAAAATTGCTGAATATATTTATAGAATTTTATTGGGAGCAAAAAATTTGCTACAAAATCAAATGGATGGAATGCAATTTATTTTATTTTGATTTCCAAAATTTGGTCAATACCCTTTTAATTAAATTTAAGTTTTGGGTCATTTTTAATAAACGTAGTCAATTTATTTGTTGGTATCAACTTTTTACTAATTTACATCAGCCAAATATGAAATATAAATTAATCCAACAGAGTTCTATCATCATCGACCCCCAATCGTTTCCACAATTTTATTCATCAATTTTCGTTTTGATTCATTTATAGAAATCATCCAGTAAATCATATAAAAAAACAATGCCTCGAACGAGTAGCAAATACATTCCGGATGAGCAACAACAAGGCAGATTGGTCAGCGGAACTTTAGCAACCGGAATAGGCGAAGGTTATTCCGCATTGCCTCCTTCTGCTGGTGCGGATTCATCTAGCGGATCGAGCCAATATTCAGTTTATCCTCCACCAAATCCAAATTCAAAAAGAGAAAAACGTACTGCTAATGCAGAAGAAGATTCAAAGCCAGTGAATGAAGAAATTTCTTTTGTAATTTTCCTTATGATTTTTTCCATTGGATGAAATTTTCAGGGAAATGAAGCCACAAAATTGGTGGAAGAATTGACCAAACAAAGCCAACCAATGCTCCATTTCAAAATTGATTATAATTATAAATTTATGGACGAAATTGAAACACTAAACCAAAATAGATTGGAGAAGGTATTCTTCTTTTTGATGAAAGGAATTGGAAATAAAAAAATCCCAAATTTAAACGAATATTTGCCCGGTTAAAAATTAGAACCGTTTAAGTCTTAAATGATTTTAGCCTTAAAAAAATAATTTTTTAAAAGAATTGACTAGTATTATATAGTAAAGTTTTTTCTCATTTCTTTAGGCTTGAGATAAAAATAAAAGTGAGTTTGAGATAGGGAATAGGGTTACAAAATTTCAATTTTAATATGCAAAATATTGAACTGAGAATTACAAAAAATTATGACCAAAAGCGGCAAATTCGCCAAAATTGGAGTAGTTTTAGTTTTTTGGCCAAAAACTTTTGTCAAATTAATCAATTGTTTTGATTATAAAGAGATTAAAATAATGGTTAGAATTTTTTAATTTAATAAATTATAAAATGGTTATTTCTGATGAGACTATTTCCAAATTAAATTAAAATTTATTAATTTTCCAGTTTCTGATTGTCAAAATCAATAAGGCAATAAATATACCGCCGATGGACACAAATGGACTTTCGGTAAAATAATAATAGCATTTTTAAATTTAATTACGTAATTTCAATAGGATCCTTTTGTTGAAGTAATCGCTTTTCCAGAAGAAACAAAGGAAGAAGAGGAAGAAAAGACTTCTTCTACACTAAAGGATATAGAAAACAAAAAGAGTGGAGGTGGAAAACTGAAAGCGATAACGAATACAATAAATAAAACATTGGAGCCGGTTTTTTTTGAAATGATTTTAAATTAATTTAATTAATTTTTAATCAAATTTAGATTTTTAATCAAGAACTTCAAATTATGGTAAATTTCATATTTAAAAATAATTCAATTTTTAAATAATTATTTATTAGTTGCCACCTGAAAAATCAGTTCTATTTCGTATATTCGATGGAAATACATTTAAAAAAAATGCTGAAATTGGGGAGGTGAATTTTAATTAAAAGCATAAAAAGAAAGCCTTTTATTGATTAAATTAATTTAATTCTTTATTTTTAATATTTTACTTAATTACTAATTATTGTAAAATATTTTAATAATTAAATTTTAGTTTATTGTTTCGTTTGAAAAGGATGAAGAAGATGAATTGCTTTTAATTGATGAAAACAATAATAAGCACAGTCTTCCATATGAACAATGGAGAAAAATTGAAATCACGACAGAAACAGCGCAAAATAATGTAAGGAATAAAAAAAGCAACTAAATTAAATTTGATTAAAGATAATTGATTTAAAAACATATTTTGTTAAAAGTAAATATTTTGGCACTAAAAATTTTTTTATTCCATCAAAAATTTTATAGAAGATATATTATCTTTATCTATATTGGAATTGTTTTTTAAATTATATAATTTTTATATTTTTAAGATGGTCAAATCGCCGATGATCAAGCTGTTGCATCAATCAAAAATAATGGAAGCGTTAATTGCAATGGACAGTGAATCGCGCTACAAGGTAAAGTAAAAAACCATAGTAATTTAATCCTTAAAAATCAAAATAATTAATTGTTATATAATAGAAAAATATTCTTAAAAATTTGTGAATTTAATGCGTGTACTCTTTTGAAACTATTAAAAATTTTGATTTTTTGGCCATAAAATTTCTTTAATATTTGACGAAATCTAATTTTTAATGCCTTAAAAATGTTTTTAATATGGCAAGAAATGATGAAAATAATATTTCTATCCTCTGCAGACATAAGACATAAATTTTGTTGTCGTTAAAATAATATAAATTCATTTATAAAAAATAATAGGCAATGCTCGATTATTGCAACAATCGATGGAATATTCTGAATTTGAAGACAGAAAAGGGCAGTTCCCCTTCCCCATTTTCTGATTTCTATATCGAGGATGTGTTGGAAATTATAAAGAAGGGAACATTGGCGGATAATAGCTTGTTGGATGCGGAGACTGAACGAATTCAAGAATATAGTAAATTTTGGAGTAGTAATTCCGAGGATGTCAAAGATTTGGCCGGGTTGCGAAAACATTGGAACAAATATGAACAATGTTTAGAAAAAATATTCAATGATGAAAAGGAGGAGACTCGAACATTAGCTCATTTGGAAATGTCCAAATTATTTAAGAATCTTTTGAGGAATTTGATGATGCCTCAGCCCATTTTCTTGGCAAAGGAGGTATATAATTTTAATATATAATAAAAAAATTTATGGAAATTTAAATATAAATTTTATTATTTATTAATTAATAAAAATAGGTTTAATTAGGGGTGGAATGAAATTGTGTAATTAAATTTTCCAAATAAATTTTAGCTTTAATTTTTAGCAATTGTTAGAAATTTTTCTAGAATCGTATTGATGAGATTTAAAAAAAAAATTGTAGAGTCAGGTTTTTTTTAAATTTCCGGGTCCGGTTCCGGGTTTTTCAGAAAAAATTACCCGGGCTGGCTTCAGGGCCCGGTTGTTTTTTTTTTAAATGTGCCGGGTTCGGGGCTCATAAAAAACACCCAAAAATCGCCGAGTTTTTCCGGGCCCGGCCCTGCGCCGGACTCTAAAAAATTGTCAATTTGATAGTAATTAAAAAAATTATGGTCATAAAAGTGTCAAAATAATTCTATAAATAACTTAATAATACAGTATAAAAGTTTATTTATTAACTTGAAAGATACCTGATGAGTATTGTCTATTGATGCACAAAAATAGAATATCAATAATTAAAATTTTGAAATAAGTACTCAATTTGTATTTATTAGTATAATTAATTTAATTTTGGTTTAATCCAACTAAATAAATCTTTTAATATATTTCTCCAAGGTTTATAATGCACTGGAAAATAACAATTTGCATACTCTGATGGAATTTGCCAGCACATTGGATAATGAGGATTTGGCGATGACCAGACGACTGGTCGAACTTTTATATGGGGATAACATGGATTTCAAGGAAAATACCAAATTCATGGGAAAATTAACAAATTCCATCAAAAACCCTATAAGGCATAATAAAGTGCTCAACTTCCTGTATTGGCGCTATCATGGAATGGAGAAAAAGAAGCAAAAGATTGAGGTGAAATAATACCATTATAATCATTAGTGGGCGGATTTATATTGATATTGAATCCCAAAATATAGGCTTATTAAAATATTGACATAAAATTGTTAAAATATTGATATAATTTACAAAAATCGGCAAAATATTGATGAAATATTGAAAAAAATTTTGGTTAAAATTTTATATTTATCAAAAATTTCAAAAAATAAATCTACAATAATTAAGGAATCCTATGGGGAAACGGAAAGGAAAGTGAATGAATTGGTAGAAATGAGACAAAATGATATGCTTGAATCCGCCCAACCAAGTGTGGTCTATTCCCTGCATAAAGAGATGGACAATGCCACAAATATGGTTTGAATTATTTCATTCTTATTAATGGAATTTAGAATTGTGTCCATTTAATTAATAATAAATATTAGAAATCATTTTTTAGCAGTTTCATTTTAAAAATTAAAATCCTATTTCGGTTTGGTTTAAAAAATATGTTCTGCTTTTGGACCAAATTGTTATTTTCTATGAAAACTAGGGAAAAAAAACTCTCGATTACCAATTAATTATCAGCTAAATCCAATTTCAGGTTAGGATAAAATTCAGTTTAAATCGAATGATCAAATTGCCGGCAATGGACGCAAATTTACTAAGCGTAAATTAAGAATGTTTTTAAATTTTCCCAAATTTTTTACATTCATATAGGATCCTTATGTCCAAGTTTATCTATTAAAACCGGAATTTGGGAAAGAGAAAAAGGATAAGGAAATAAAGGAAGGGTGGTTCACGAAAAAATCATCATCAAAAAGCTCTTCCGGTGCTGGAGGGTCAAAATTGGAAAAGAAGGATTCGAAAAATGAGCAACAACAACCATTGTTAGGCTCCAGCAATTCAAGCAAAGGCAGCTTCAGCAGCAGCAGGAAGCTTTCCCATAAAGAATCATTAATGGAGGATGTTTTTGAATTTGGAAATGAGGAGGAGGAATCGATGGACTCAAGCCAACAAAAAGAGCAACAAATTTATGTGGATGATGCATTGACAGAGGAGAAAGAAAAGAAATTATTATACGGCAAAGATTTTAAACCAAAATTTAGTAAAAAATATTTGGGCAAAAGTTACCTTCAAAATGATACATTGAATCCGGTTAGTTCGAATCGAAAATTTATGTAAATTTAAAATTAAATTAAATTTTTTCACAGATTTACAACATTCATAGCCCATTTGAAATTGAATTCAAAATTATGGTATAAATTTAATTAAGTTTAAAAAAAATATTTAATACTGGGATATTCAGAAATTTTTTTCATAGTTGGGATTTTGAAAAATAAAAAAAATAAGAAATAAATTTATCAAATTCTTTTTTTATTTTAATGGCCTAGAAAAATTTAAAATTGAAATATTAAAAAATCTTCGCTAGAATACTTCACATTCACAGTTATGGACAAAAAATACCATTTTGGACCATTCTTTTTTTGAAAGAATTTTACATAAAATTTGATTTTTGTTACATTTTTTGTTCTATAAAAGACACTCCAAAATGATATCAAAAATATTTTGTAAATTTTTTCCTTCATTAAAGAAATTATAAGAAATGATAAAATTTTGTAAAAAAAATATAATGAAATTTCCAAAAATTAAATAAAAAATATAAAAATATTAGACTATATTGATTATAAAATTTATGAATTTAAAAAAATTATCAGCTTAATAAATTATTAATATGAAAAATCATTGATCACCTCAATATCAATATAATTCGAACTAATGCATTTTTTAATTTATTAAAATTAAAAATATTTTTTCAATAATTATCAGCCACAACGATTAAAATTTTCCCGCTTGTTGCTGCTGATTTATGATCGAGACGGACCAACCAATCGAGATGATAAAATTACAGATGTATGTTTAGAAATTTATCGTATCAAAAAATCAGCATTTTCGAAGTCATAAAATGTAGTAAAATCAGACTGATTTTTATATGCCTATTTACTTAATCAATTCAATTGGCTACTTTCTATATCTAAACTAAAATTCATTGTTTTAGCCAAAATATATATCACGAAAAGGAGGATGTCAAAAATTATTTTCCTTAAATTATTAAAATTAATTTAATGATAATTATGTTTTTAATTTTATTTATAAATAATAATAAAATTAAAAAAAAATTATTTTTTAGATTCTAGAATTAGATTAAAAATTTACTTTAATTTTCAATATACAATTTTTTGGTTAATCAAAGAAATAATTTAAAATCATTAAATGTACAGAAATTAATTTTAAGGTTGAAATCCCATTGGATCCAAATGATTCTGACAATTATGGAAATGATTTGGTCAAAGTGATTAGTCCAATGCTGTTTTATCAAATCATTCGGCGATCTCCAGATCATGTTCATCGTTAAAATAAATTTTAAAATTAATATTATATAATTTAGAGACTTATTGATAATATCATTATACTTCGGGCAAAAAATCTGCCAAGCACTGATCCTGATGGACTTTCGGTAATTTTAATCTATTATTTTGGAATATATTATATTTTGAATAAAATTTTTCGGCATCGGATCTCCACCCTCTATTAATCAATTGCCCCTTTTACCCTCTAAAAAGGTTATTGTAAAATTAATCCACTTGAGTGGGGCGAATAATTATTAGATAAATAAAAAAGCATTTGTTTTTAGTAGTAAATTTTCTAAAAAATTAAAAATAATTTAAATTTGTTATGATAAATGCAAATTTGTATTCACAGGATCCATTAGTGGAATTGAAAGTTGCTTTGACATCCTATGGAAAGACACATGTAGTTAATAATGATCTTAACCCGGTGTTCGATATTCAATTCGATTTGAAATCTATAAAGAAATTGGATCAAATGAATGTATTTCTGGAATTGTGGGACAAAGATAAAAAATTTAAAATGAAAAATGTGGTTCAATTTAAATTGAAAAGTACTGAATTTGAAAAAATTGGAGAGGTTTGATTATTATTATTTTGGTATGATTTATAAAAAATTAATTGAATTGGAAAAGAAAATCGTTAAAAAATCACTATACATAGTTCAAATTTACCGGATATTCAGTTTTGCCGCCGACATATATATAAATTAAATATTAAAATAAATAGTAATTTATATTTTTATAGTTTCCTGTGGAAGTATTACTTAAACATGCTACCCAATATGGTCATGGCGGGTACATGGATCCATTCACAAATGAACCATTTAAAACTATCAAAATCAATGGCCATGATCGGCCATTCTACGATAGTTACGGCCATCGTATTTTGGTTGCATTCGACCCCAAAACACGGATTCCATACCCTTTCGATTTGACTGCCAAAAGGCAGGTGGCCATTGACTATCAAAATAAACAATTCGTCATTGTGGTCGATGAACAAACTGGCGAGCCATTCCCCTTTGATGCTAAAACGAAAAGACAAGTGATCGCAAAACGAAACCAAAATAATCCGGAAAATTTGGAGGCATTTGAGGTAGACGAAAATTATCCATTGAATTTCTGAATTCACTATAAGTACCCGAATTTTGTACACTATTCAATTTGAATTTACTATAAGTACCCGAATTTTGTACATTATACAACATATTAAAAATTTAAGTATGTATATCGCATATACACGAATATTATTAATTAAAGAAATTGTCGCGAAAGGCCAGAAATATATGGCCATAAAACGAAAATGCCCGATTTTAATATATTTTACTGCTCTTAAATCATATTTTTTGAAATTTCCTATCAAAACAATCAATACTATCTTTAATCAACTCCTCTCAATCACTCACAGGACTTATGGTAAAAATTTTAAATATTCACCAAGAAAAATTTATTTAATTCCTGCGTATACTATCAATAATAAATTTAATTTCTTTTCTAGAATTTTTAAGCATCTATTATATTAATAATAGCAATTTTTACTTACATAAATTTGTATATGGCTTTTTAAAAAATTAATTTTATTATTCTCATTCTAAGACCAATTTTTAAATTTCTGTATTACAAAAAAAAATTTTAGTAATTTTTTTTCATTTTAAGATTGAAATTGTGAATGAAAATGGCGAACAAAAAATATGCGCATTCCACAACAGAAATAATCCAAATAGAAAGCCTGTGCCAATTGAGCGAATGAATCCAGTTTTTCAACACCTCTTTGTGAATGATGATGGTCATGTAATGTTTTCACCCAAATATATTGCCGATCCCAATTATGGGGTCAACTACCAAAAATTATTCTTCAAAAATAGAGAAGTACAATTGGCACTTTCGGGAAATTTAGCCTTCGAAATTGTGGAGAATTGCCCTGTGACTGGGCATCCTGTTCATGAAATGGTTGTGCCAATCAATTTGAACAAAAAAATTCGTGACCATCAGCATAACTTGGAGGCCTTGATGTCATCAGCGGATATGAGACCGCAACTGCATTACAGAATGGAATACAAAGATGGAATGGTAAGTTATTGTATGCAAGGATGAGCAAATTAAAAAAATGAATAGTATAAAATTGTGTCGTTTATTTAAATTCTGTATATGGTATTCATTGATGGAACCGGAATTCCGAATTTCGTTCCGAATTTTGGAAAAAACGGAATTTTAGTTCCGTTCCAATTCTAATAAGATTTTTTGCAATTCCGTTCCGATTCCGAATTCCAAAAAATTTTGGGTTCAAAAAAATTTCGAAAAAGCAATGGGAGCCTTTGTTATTTTCGTCCTAAAATTTAAAATATTTATGGAAACGAATTCATTTTTATTTTTATTTTTAATTTCATTCTTTTCTTATATATTTTTGGATGTGTTTTATTTTAATTAAAGCATTGGGCATAATTCACTGACTGAGATTTAAATGGAGGGATGCTAGCTAGAATAGAATGTAAGGAAGAGTCAGGATGGGAATTATAGGAATCTCTAAGGATTAGGGTTGCTCAAAGTCGGTTTTAAACCGAGGTTTCCGGTTTTCGGTTTTCCCGGTTTTCCAATGTCGGTTTTCGGTTTCGGTTTGAAAAAATTCTCGGTTTTCGGTTTCGGTTTTCCGGTTTTTCGGTTTTTTGAAAAATGGTCAAAAAATTTTTGAAAAATTTAATTTTTCATAAAATTTCGCAAAAAAATCAAAGAAAATTTATTCAAATATCACATATCCAATATTTTACTTCAATTTTTAGTTATTCTTCTAGGTTAGCTTCAACAAAAAAGACCCAAAAGAGAAAATATTTCAAAAAAGCCAACAGAGAAAAATTTTAGCCTAAATAATTCACAAAAAGAAGAATTTAGAATAAAAATGGCCCCGCAGGGAGAAAAATTAGAAAAGAAATGCCATAAATGAAATAATTTATATTAAAAATGCCCGTTTAAGCAAAAAATTTCAGTTGAAAATAGTTTTGAATAAAAAATTAGACCAAAAATTTCTTTGAGGGTAAAATTAAAGGCAAAGATGGCCATTGTCGCTCCGGGGCCAAAATGTGATTGGGGAGGTGTTGGCCAAATCCCGCCGGCCGGTAGGTCCGGGATTCCCCCCTGCCTCGGATGGGGACCGGAGGCGGCATGGATGCCGGATTAAGACCAAAGGGGGGTGTATGGGGCTCCACCCAGTCATTTGGAGGGGACTGGGACCCGAGGCCAATATTGGGGCCAAATTGAGGCGGCTGGGGCCGATTTGCGCCAATTGGGTGGAAAGAAAAGGAGGGGGAAGGAATAGGGAGAATATGGGGGATGTGGGAAAAGGGGATGAAGAAAAGAGGAAATGCCATGAATGGCTGGGGGCGATCGGTGGGAATTGCCGATCCCCGGGAATCGAAAGTTGGGCAAGCTGACCGGCCCTTGTAGGAAGAAACGACGGCTGGGGCCAGGAATGGCGGATTAATCCCACCCTCCTAAGAAGACAAACTCAATTTACTTCCCCATTTCCAAAATACACAAATTAAAATATGGACTTTATTGGCGGCGATAAAAATATGAAAATAAGTGAAAATGGGGGAAAACATGTGGGGATGAAAGGGGGAAAAATCGAGGGGAAAATGCAGCGGCACGGCCAAAATCCCAGCAGCAGGATGACGCAGCCAAAGTGGCCAAAAGAGAAGGAGAGGAAAGCGCTGGGGGGCAAAACTGGACTGGACGGAGGAGAAGACTGGATTGAGAACTGACTGGCTGAACAGACTGACTGGCTGAATGGGGGAGGGGCCAGGGATTTTAAACCCCGGGGAAAGAACCGATCATCCAATGTTGGAAATGGAGGAGGCGGAACAGGGAGGGGAGAACAGGGCTCTTCCAATGGCCAATTGGAAGGGAATGGAGATGGCCATAGAGGGAAAAGGCCCCGGGAAGAATAGGACCTCAATGAGGCATGTGGGGGGAGGGGGGGGGGTATTCAATTCATTTCCCCAATCACACAATTCGCTTGAGTAGCGACAGCCATGGAGTAAAAAATCAGACAAAAATAGACCCGAAAGGAAAAATATTAAGCTAAAAATGATCCAAAAGATAATATTTTAAGCCTAAAAATGGCCCGTTAGGTAAAATTTTTAATTAAAAATGGTCGAATAAGGTAAAATTTTAACCAAAAATTGTCCCTCAAGGTGAAAAATAAAAACCGAAAAACCGTCGGTTTGGACCCTCGGTTTTCGGTTTTCGCGGTTTTCGAACCTCGGTTTCGGTTTCGGTTTTTGGGCCAAAAAACCCGGTTTTCGGTTTCGGTTTCGGTTCGGTTAACCGACTTTGAGCAACCCTACTAAGGATTTCCAATAATTTTCTCTCCAAGGCATCCTCGAGATTTCCCGGAAAATTCAATCCTCGAAAATTTTTCTCCTTGGTGATCCCCGTCCCCCGGTCTAATTCTAATGGGGTGGTGGCTGGTGATGGTGATTGGAGAATTAATAGCTTATTGAACGGGGAGGAATATTTCATATCTAAAATAGAAAAATTGAAAATTCTCTTCATTAATTTTTTTGCAGTTAACTGTTAATTTGAAAAAAGGAAAGAATTTGCCGAATAAAGATAACACTGGAAAATCGGTTAGTTTTTTAAATCATCATCTTTTACTAATTTTATTAAAATTAAAAGGATCCTTTCGCCGTTCTATATTTGTTGCCGAGTATAGAGAAAATTGGCAAAACAGAAGTTTTCCATGAAAATCTTAATCCAGTAAAAATTGCAATTTTTATCGTTTTATATTTCCTATTTTTAGGATTTCAAATGGGAATTTAAATTGAAGGTACCTAAAGTGGATTTTGAAAATAAATATTTAATTTTGTTTATTTCAGATTCCAAAGGAAAGATTAAAAACTAGCACATTGGTATTCGATATCATCGATTATGATGCGACAAGCAGAAATGATAAAATGGGAATTGTTCGTTTTTAAATTAATATTTTTATTAGAATCCCCGCTTTGTTTAAGAAATTAATATTATGGATATTGTAATGGGTTTAGTGAGGTTTGACTGACTAAAATCTTTTAAAATATTTGCAATTCATTGTCTTATGAGCCGTCCTTTTCAACAAAGAGTAACGAAAATTTGTGAAGCCGATATCGAAAGCATTCCTTTAAAAATTTTGCTTTAAAATTTTTATGAAATGTCATCACAATTCTTTTTAAAATTAAAACCCACAAATATTAGCATATACAATCGCAATCTCCCCTCAATCGTACTGTTGCGAAATTTTTAATTTTTAAATAAATACAGGGTGGGGCAAAAGTCCGTTCCCACTTATTTTTTATCATATCATTATTACAAATTAAGATATACAGATTGAAATATAGTCAAAATGTAGGCAAGAGTATTGGGAATAAGATAAAATATTAACATAAATTTTATCCACTCTTATCTTAGTGCCAGGGGCAAAAATGCTTGAAGAAATTTTCGTTGAAGGCACGCAACTCGACTGGCAAATCTTTTTAAAATAAAATTTTTATTTTCTAAGCCACATACAATTGTCAAAATCACAAATTATTTGCATCTGAATCTCCTCTATCTGAAGGTATAATCGGAAATTCCAAGTACTCTCTATTACTGATGATATGAGATAGGAAATCAAAAAGTCAAGTTTTCGCTGATCTCGAGGTCAAAATCAAGAAAAATTATAATTTCAAAAAATTTCATTAAGGAATAATTATACCTAAGAATCATGCCTATTGCGCTAATAGAAAATGAATTTTCCTATTTGACTCTAACGAGGACAAAATAGTAAAGAGTTAAAAAAGTGGTTTCAGAAAAATTTGCTTGAAAATATCACTTTGATAAATGTATCCCTAATAGTCAGAAATTGAAATCTATGAATGTTTCTTTTCTGATATTTTGTAGAACAGAGTCTGCTCTAAATTACAGAAAAGTTTTGATCTCTTCAAAAAATCTCTCCTTCGAGAATGGGGTACAGTTTCCAGTGAGGGGTTGCGTGCCTTCAGCAAAAATTTCTTCAAGCATTTTTGCCCCTGGCACTAAGATAAGAGTGGATAAAATTTTTGTTAATATTTGATCTTATTCCCAATACTCTCCCCTACATTTTGACTATAATTCAATCTGTATATCTTAATTTGTAATAATGATATGATAAAAAATAAGTGGGAACGGACTTTTGCCCCACCCTGTATAATGCAATTCAAATTGTCTTTTCATTTTTTCAGGCAATGATTCAATTGGCTTTTAGTAGCTTTATCGACAATTCTCATCAAGAAGTTTACAAAAAGACAGAGGATGGTGATGAAATTGTTTGGGTGGAATTGGACAAAATTGGATTGATTGAATGGGGAAAATTGCTGATGCAAAAACATTTCACCATGATTGGCCCACTCGAATTCAGAACATATTGGTATAATTTTGAATATTAAAAAGTACCCTAAGATTCATAATTATAAATGACTAAAAAATCACGCAATAATTAATTTTGACAAAGTTTTGTATTTATGGACAAGATATTAATTTTGCTAAAACTAACGCTTCTGGTTTAAATTGCGTTTCCGGGAAGGAAAAAGCTCAAAGCACTTTAAGGTATCCAAGTTAGGTTTTATTTCAAGTTTTTCATGACTCGCTCCGCTCGCCTCGTATTTTTCGCTTTTTGTAACGAGATTAAGATTATTTCTAAACCGGTTTAATATTACAACTCGCACAATATCTCATTTTATGCACCTTTGCATGCTCAACAATTTTTAATTTTACTGTCTTCTCAACTCTAAAAAAATTATTATAAAATTTCACGCGCACTTACAATAGGAAATTTCCTCGATTTTTTTCATAGACCCCCTAGCTATATATCATTTTGTAGCTAATAAGACTCTAACTTAGTTATAGTTATTCACTGGAGTTAATTTTTTAATTTAATTCCGGAAAAACACCTTTGCAAACTGTTTTTTAATCGGTCTCTGCGCGGCATTGGCAACATTGATATTTATGGATAAGATATTATTTTGCTAAAATAAGCTTCGTATATTCAAAATGAATGCTTTATTTTATGCATTAATTTTATAATTCCTCATTCCAGGGAGAATTCGAAATTAATTCAATTCTAATAAAGCATTTTCCATCAAAATTTGTTTTAATTAACGAATGCTAAAAACAAAATAAATTTGTTTTAAAAAACATAAAATTAACATAAAAACAGGTACATGGCCGCCGATGAGCAACTCCAACGTCGATATTTTGAACAGCTGTTGATCAAATCATTCCGAACTCAAACGAGCATTGGGGAAGGAGTTCAACAAACTTTCGGATTGAAACATTCAATGAAGCCGAAAATAGCTATCGAGAATATTCATCGCGTTTTGGTTAGCCGCTATGACTATGATCTATCCGAAATTGTAACGCCACAAGCCGAGCGATTTTCTAAATGGTTGGACAAAATTAGCGCTGAGACAATTATGCAAAAAATGTGGGGTATAACCATGAAAACATTACAATTTGAACGAGTGGCAGTGACAAGGGCTTATCGAATGGCATTGCGAAAATTGATGAGCATTGGTTGGTTTGATAGGGAGAACAATTTAATAAATAAATCGTAATTCAATTTTTAAATGATAAAGAAAACATAAATAAAGATAATTTAAATAATTATTTTTGAATGTATTATTACTACTAGAGAATGGATTTTTATGGATATTAATATTTTGTTTTTCCAATTTAAAACAGTTTGAAACCAATTACCAACGTAAAATATTTTTTATCAATGTTTTTGTTGATTTTCATGATATTTTTTGGTCAATATTCATCAATATTTTGGCATATTTTGGTTATCAATATTTATATTAATATTTCGGCATTTTTTTGACAATTTTTCTTAATTTTCGTCAATATTTTGAAGATTATAAAAATTTTAACGTTTTTTATAATAAATGTAAATTTTTGACAAAATTTTGGAATTTAAAAAAAATTTGACGCTTTTTAAAAAAAAATAATGAAAAAAATTATTTTGACATTTTTTTCAAAATGGGCAATTTTTGAATAAAAAATTTAATTTTTTGGAAATGATTTTAAAATTTTTTGAATAAAAAGTTCAAAAAATTTTAAGCATTTTTTTTGTTTCCAAAAATCGACAGTTATCCAATCGCCAATCTTCAGAATAAAAGTGAATTTATTGTTTTCAGAAAATCGTGACCTTGTTCATTACGATAAATTCTTGGACCATTATGGCTTATTCACCTCCAAATTTATTGAGGAAATGAACAAGAACAATAATAACAACGACAATGATAATGATAATGGATTCACATACACTATGAGCTTAAAAGATTCTAAATTGGAAATGATAATGCAGAGTCCATGGAAATTGTCCGGCTCAGATTATTTGCATAAATTGATCAATGATTTGAATCAATCTGTGATCAGCCAAATGGATTTGATGTTTAGACGTGATTTCCGTCATTTAACCAAGAATAATTTCAAGCAAGATAATTTGATGAGGAAAGAATTAATTGAGACTAACTTTCGGCAATATTCCAACGATTTGTCGGCAAAAAATGAGCAAGAAAAATTAATAAAGGCATATATGGAAGTGTTGACCTCCTTTGTCATTGCCCATAATAAGGCTTTGGCAATTGTGCTCCACTGCATAGGAAAACCCTATAAAATAATCAAGCCAAAAACTCCTGTTGACGATAAAGAAGCGCCTGCTGGTGACGATGAAAATGAAGACAATAACAAACAAAAGCAAAAACAGACCGGAATGGTAGAAAAGAGGCAGATGAATCCAATGCAGCGAACATTGGCGGAGCAGCAACAATTGGAGGCACAATTACTGGATGTGGAAAGTGTGGAAGGTCACGAGTTGGATCCGGACGAGGAGGAACGATATTATAAGGACCTGGAAATGGCACAATTCAGGTCTGCACAGAGATCCGCGTTTAAGGCCATCAATTAATATTAAAGGAATATAGAAATTTAGCAACAAAAATTAACATAATTTATAGACCATACAAACTTGGCCAAAATGAAATTTGGCTTAAAATTCTGGCTAGTGCAGGATAAAATTTACAGTGGAGTCTTATTTGGTCAGCCTCAAAAAGTAGATTTTTCTAAATTAATATTGCTGCCAAATTAAAATATCTCTTTCAACTTTTGTATTTACTATTTATGGATAATTTGGGATACATTATACAAGCAAAGGGTTTTAATGCGGTTAAAAACAAAATCATTTTTTGGCTTCATTTGATGAAATTATAATAAATTAATTTAACAATGAAATGATTAATTTATATTTGATCTCGAAACAAATATAATTTCCCTTCAATTAATTCCAATTAATTTACTTAATATAATTATATTTTCTTCTTTTACTAATAAAGGATCCAGGATGAACATGAAGCATTTGGTGTGGGTAATACTGGAAAAATTGGCGAACTTCAATGTCCTCCTTTTGCCATTGATGTGCCCGAAATTTCTTGGATTGAAGAGAAGCCCTACAATTACAGATATTATAATAATGAGAAATATCACGAAATAAAATGGAATGAAGAAATGCGCGGGAAATTGGCCGAACAAGTGGGAAGAATTGCAAAAAATTTGAAGGATAGACTGGTACACGACATTCTCGGAAAGGAGCATTTATTGACCATTGGATCAAAAAAATATAAATACCAAATTGGAAGGGCCATCTTACGAAAACTTGGCTTCCTGAATGATCAAAATTCACGAAATTCGAATAGCGATTTAGCAAAAGGAATTGCACAAAAATTAATTGATGATATTGGGGCAATGATGGAGAAAAAGCATAATCAATGTAGAGAATATTTTGGAATAGTCTATTGAATTAAAACGAATAAATATATAGGAAAATAATTTTAATTAAATATGATAAAGAATTTAAAAAGTCCTATAAGCTAATTCAAATTTCAATTGAATTTATCTATTATAATAATTTAATTTTGTATCCTTTGCAGTAATGAGCGATTCGGATGAGAATTTCGTATTCGATCAAGTCGACTTCACTCCAATGCAATTGTCTTTAACTGGTGATTCTGCCGAGAGCAAATTTGAAAGATTCTTGCAAAAATGTTTCAATTGGTTGAATTCAAGAATTCAATCTTTGCATAGCAAATCGGTGAAGAAAAAGAATCGGATGGCACGTTTCCTCTTCAAATGGATTCATTCCTTCACATCATCCGTGAGTTTTTATTTGCATAAAAATATTCAATTTAAAATATATTTAATTTATAAATAATTTTAAAAAAATTTTGAAAGAATGCCTTAATATCAATAACAGTATCTATTAACAAAATGTATTTAAAATTTTATATGACTAGAAATTAGCAATTATACAGCCTTCACGCTTTAAACAATGAAGAATTTTTTTATTTTAAGCAAAAATAAATAATTATATTGCATTAATTTGCTTCGTGCATTGGAATTTTGATATAATTTTCACCAAAATTTTTCCAAATTTAATACTAAAGATATTGACTTACTCATATTTATCCATCTTGATATGAATATACCATCATTTACAAACAAATCCATAATAAAATAAATGCGAGCATTTTGCTTATTCATATGCCCATTGTTAGCATTCCAAATATACCAAAATAAAAAATACCCTAATGAATTAAAATAAAATAATTTTAATCGAATTAAATTTATTTTAATTTTATGCCAATTTATATATTCTTTTAAATATACGAATTTTTTTGCAAAAAATTTTCAATTAATTTTTACAGATTCGTGACCTTATCACTGGAAAAGAAAAGAAATTGACATTCTTATTGCGCACATTTTTCCCTGCCCTCTATTATGGCCGTAAAATTTTGGTCAAATTGGGCAAAACGCTAAAGAAAATGGCCAGCAAAATTCGTAAATATTTATTTACGGCAAACGGGCGACGTGAATTCAAGAAGGATGTTTATGAATTAATGCAGGGTGCCAGGGAAACGTTCAAAAATGACAATTGGAAATTAATGAAGAAATTTGTTGATGAAAATGCCGCACACAATTTGAGTGGAACTGATCAAAAAGAGAAGGAGGATTTTAAGAAAATGTCTCAGGATTTTTTCCAAAATGAGGCAAAAACGCAAAATAACGAAGAAGAATTGTTCGATTCGCTTGGCTCAATTGGCAAAACAATGATTGGGGGAAAGAACAATGCGGTTGAAGGGAATTCTGCTTCGGGAAATCAGCAATATGGTAGGTGGTATGGAATGATATTTAGAGATATTTGCGGATTATAAATTAGTTTTTGAAATAAATTTTTCCGATTTAATAATCGGCATTTGGGTGAATGCTTAAAAGAAGTTACAAAAATAATGAACAAATTAGAGTTGAATTAATATTTATGATTATTATTACTATTATCATAAAATATATTTATAACCCAATCAACTATTAAATTAGAATTTTGATTTGTTGAAAAATTTATATAAATTCCCATAAAAAGATGGACAAAAAATTGAAAAATATTTTTAGACCAATTCGACTCAATGCCACCAAATTCAATGGATCGATTCTACACGTGGGAAATGGAGTTGGATGATTCGGTGGCTGCTTCAAGCCAAGCTGCTGAATATTCTTCTCATCTATTGAAGCCTCGTCGAAAACGAGAAATTGTAAAATTAGAAATATTTTAAATAATTTTTATATTATATTAAAATATTAGTCTTTATGTTTTGATATTATATGATTTACAATTGATACTTAGATTTGGCCATTTTTTAGCCTGAAATTGATTTTTGAAATTCATTAATTTTATAGTCAAATTTAAATTATAATAGAATAATTATAAATTAATTATTTTAAGTTGGCTGCACGAAACCAAACAATATTTAACGGCAACATGGAAAATGAAATTGTTAGACCAAACCATTTCCAAAACAGCACAAACATTGATACCAACAATTTTCGAACAAATTCCCTTTCATCCTCAAATTATTATGACCAAACACAACAATATTATCAACCAATGATGGGTTTGCGCCGCATAAAAAGAAAAGGCGGCTTTGGCCGTGCCTCGGTTGGTGGTTTCGGAAAATCGGCAGTTGCCAGCAAAAGAGCTGCCATTTACTATCATTCGCCCTCGCCATTCATGCCAAGCTACAATCCAAATCGTTCAACATACACATATGTGTACATCAGTGATAATCATTACCATGATGGAGGACAATGCCTTATGACCAGTCATAAATGTTTGTTTATATTTGTTTCGGAGGTTGAATGATTTTAATTATGTATTCGAGCAAATTAGAATTTTATCACTCGAATTTATATTATTAATTTATTATTATTATATTTAGACTCTTCCCATAGAGTATTTTTATTTAATATCAAAATTATAAAAAAAATATGATTTATTAAAAGTTATGGCCAGAACCCAGAAAAAGAAAACTCTCCAATTTTTGTATATTTTTGTCATTTTTTGGTGCATACATTTTGCAATTTTCTTAAATCCATTAATATTTTCTCTGACTAATCTTTATTCAATTAGTGGTGTCTTATAAAATTTTTTGAGGTTAATAATTTAATGCTATATTTAATTTGAAAATTTTATCGGATAACATTCATGTAAGCGAATTCAATTTCATTTAAATTTTACTAATAATTTAATAAAATTTAACCGCAGGGATGCTTCTTGGTGTTTGGACCGTTGGCCATGGCTTCTTCTTCCTTATGGTCACCCGCCCCGTGCATAAAGACATGAAACGAGTGAATTGTGATGAAAAACATGGATTCAAGGAATTTTGCAAATCATTTTTCAATCATCTCTTCTTCAAATATATCAAGGGCATTTTTAGTAAGTTTTCCATAAATGCTTTATAATTAATTTACTAAGAAAATTAGTGAATTTTACTAAACCTATTATTAAAAAAAGCAGCTTAACCCCTAATGATCAAATGGGATTTTTTTTCTCAAAATCCTTGCTTTGGCTAAGTCAAAATGTTAACATTTTATTATGGCCAAATATTATCGTTAAAAGATATTTATTTTTGGATAAATTCAATGATTTTATTGAAATAAATTCTCTAAATATAAATGATGAATTTGTTAACAAAATTCTAGCACTTGGAAAGGCAGTATTCCAACGAATTCGTGGCCAATACAAATGGCGCAAGGAAATGAATGCGCGCGAATATAAATATACCGAGGGGACAACTGGATCAGGTAAAAACCATTAAAAAATATTTATAATCAATTAACACTTTAATTTAGAAACCGGCAAATTTGAATTGCCCGATGATGTGGCAAAGCCCACCTCATTTGCTACCCATTTATTTGGCGAACAATATTCCGCATATCGAGAACATTATTTCAATGATTGTGCACGAATTTATTCCGGTTTGTTGATTGCCTTCCAATTGCTCATTTGGCTGGTTGGCATTATTGTGATAATCGCTGCTTTTTAAAAAGAAGAAGAATGGAGAGAAATGGGAAGAAAAATATTTTGCTATTTTAATGGAAAATCTAAAATATATTTATTTATAATTTATTCATACTATCAAAATTCATTCATCTATCATAATCCAATATTCATTTTATCAAACTTTTCATAATTTCGGTGATTCAATTTTTTCAAATTATTCGGATAAAAATTTTTCTTTTAAAAAAGTATAATTTGTTCTAAATTTAATTAGAAAATGTCGAATTCAATTTAGATAAAATTTAATTTACCGAAAAGAAAGCAATGAAAATACCGAAAAAAATTGATTTTATCAAAAAAAGGTTTAAAATAATTAAAGTTGTGTCAACATTTCATATACTAGTTGATAGAGCTCAACAAAACGAATCATAATATAAAATTTATGATGGTTAGACAAGAATTAGAGATAAGAAACAGTGCAAACCAGTTTTGATTTTTGGCTCAAAATTACTTAAAATTAGCTGAAATAATCATATCTATTAAAATCGATTTCATTTTGACACAATTTGTCGATTGACTAACAGTTTTTCTAAGATATAGATTATATTTTGAATGGACTTTATTCGATAAATTAAACATTTTTCATTCATTTTCAAGGGCATTAATTAATACGAAAATAATTCTCTCTTCATTGTCCAATTCCAATTCCAAATCCATAATATCCTCCAATTCCATATTCACATATGGCGTGTATTTCCCATGATCATTCCACGTTGACTTGCGCCTTTATTTGAGCCAGCCTGAAGTCCAATGATTGTTTCCCCTGCACGAAGTTGATCCTCGCTCCATTGTTTTCGTTGACCTTCCGCCTCTTTTGGACCAATTCCCGGCTTTCTATAAAATTAAATAATTTATAAAAAATCTTTTTCGACTCTCCTACCCAAATGTTTTTTCGGATTTTCTGGCCAATGCTGACAAACAAATCAAAACGGAATTTGGATCCTGCCCCTCATAGAGGTCAACAGTTTGGAAGAGTTCATCTGCAAAAATATTAGTAGGTAAAAATTATTTATGCAGAGATTATATTAAGTTGGAATTGGAACAAATTCCGAAACTAGAATTTTTCACATTAATCAATTTTCTAATTAATTTTAATCCTTATCGCAAGTTTAAAAATATTTTTGTCTTGATCTATATATATTTAATCAGATAAAGAATTAGCTGATTTGATAGAAATTGCAATCGAGCAGTTTTCCTTTTTTGTTCATAACTTTTTGTCCAATTGTTTTCGATTAATTTTTGATATGAAAATTCTCAATAAAAAGCTTAACCTAATAGTTTAAAAGTTTTGACCAAAAAATCTGATGCTCAAATTTCAGGGCATTTATGAGGAGAACCCACTTTTGTTGACATATTTTTCAGCAAATGCCAAAAAGAAAGCAATATTCTCCATTTGTTTGAATGCCAATCCACTCGAATTGATCTTTTTAATGGAATTTGGCGAAAGTGAATTTGCCAAACTAAATATGGAAAGGTTAAATTTACAAATTACTTCTTTTATGCATTACTTGCAAAGAATTGAACCATCTTTGAGTGTAGCAATAAATTCGGCCATTTCAACATTTTTGGTGGGCATTGGCATTAATTCTTGCCCAATAATCAATGAAATCCATTCGAATATTTGTTTAGCCAATTGTCCATCAAATTTATTATGCACTTTCTTTTGGGCTTCGGCGGCTATGCCCGATTTTGATGCACGTTGTTCAGCCATTTTTAATTATTTTTACAGAGGAATTTAGACAAAACGGAACTGATAAAATAATAAATGTTTATTTCGAATCGATTGGCGAACAATTTATGAATGAATTGGCCAAGAGAAAGGGAGCACCCCGAGAATGGAAAAATGAAATAATTGAAGGAATGGGAAGTGGGAACACCTAAAATGATGAATCATAATAAATTCTCAAAGAAATCATAAAACGTTCTACATTTTTCCTTCATTTTAATCGAACAATTATTTGAATTTTTAAATTTTTAAAAATTTTACAATTTCTGTCTATCGGAGCTTATTATAAGTATGGGTCCATTCCATATTCTATTCGGCTAATTTTCTTTTGCCCTCATTTTTGACTTGAATTGAAATATCTGACTTTGACTTTTGACAAAGCATTCCAATGTTGGCCTTTATTTTTTAAATTTTGAAGATCAACTATTAAATGAAAAATGAATGACGAATTTATGGTTATTTGCTGGTTTCTTTGTCAATGATTAAATAAAAGATTGAATCCTGAGTTGTTGATTTAAACTTTTATCTATTTGATGATATGATTAATAATTTGCCAATATATTGGCTTTCTGTTAATTTTTAATTTCTTTTCAATTCATCTATAATCCTAATTTTTATTGGATTTTTAAAGAAGACTTTGATACTACTTTGAATGATTATTTGATATTTTTTCGATTACTTCTAGGCCATTGAATTTGTATTAAATTGACATTTCATAAACATAAAATAAATTTTAATTCTCATTTATTAAATAATTTTTAAAAATTTTATTGAAATTTTTCATATAAATTTAAAAAATTGTTTAAAAAATTTTCATGGCTAATTTTGGAAATTTTCCATCAAATATAATCAAATCATTCACAATTCGCAAAGAAAATCAAACTCATTCGCATAGAGTGATCATTGATGTTATTTAACAACTATTTCTTTTTCCTTTTTTTCATAGTTTGCTATAGTTTTTGAGTACTTTTATCTCGTCTTTTCATTCATTTTTTGAACAACATTCAACCAAAACTACAGCAAATTAGTAAATAAATTTCTTATAAAAAGGGAATGATAAAAAAGATTAAATTATTTGTCTATTTTTGAATTCATTCTAACATTGAGAAATGTTGGCCATAATTTTGCCATTTCTTCTCATTGCTCTAATTTGCTTTTGGAATTTTGTATGGAAGAGACAAGGATATCCGCCTGGCCCAATTCCATTGCCTATTATTGGGAATACATTGCCATTGATGAAAGGGTATTTAAAAATTTCATATTTTTAAAATAATCATTAAAATTTTGCTGAAAAAAACTAGACCTGAAATTTTAAAAATACTTTTGAGTTTTTTATGGAATAAATGAAATTTCCCCAAAAAGATGACTGAATTTACCCAAATTTTTCGTGCCGTAAAATATTATATTTTTGGGGCCATATAACTTGGCCATAACTAGGTATTAGGGCTTAGGGTTAGGTTCAGGGTAGGATGGCATAATGGCTAAAGACTATGGGTTAGGGAATCCTAAAGAAGTCTGAATTGGCTAAATTATATGGCCCTAAAAATATAATAATTTTCGACACGAAAGAATTTAGGTAAATTAAATCATTTTTTGGCAAATTAGTAGACTCGCTTTATTTTATTAAAAAAGTTTTCTGTTTACTTCATTAAATAAAATTATAAATTAAATCAAAATAAAATAATTTTATATCCAAATTTTAAATATTATTTGTTTATTGATATATATTTTTAAAATTATAAAATAATTAGAATATGAAAAATCATCCCTTCTTTTTAATAATAGGAACCAATATTTGCCATTGTTGCAGTGGAAAAAACAATATGGGCCAATTTATACAATTTGGTTGGGCGAAGACCCAACCATAATGGTCAACGAATATGCACTAATGCGTGAATTATTCGTGAAGGATGGCGATACTTTTGCTGGCCGGGACTTGATGACAAATTTATTCAAAAATTTGGATGGTAATTTAATTTAAAAAAAAGAATTAATTTCCATTATTTCAGCAACCAAAGGTGGCACAGGCGGTATTTTCTTCACGGATGGGGAAATTTGGCGAGTGATGCGTCGTTTTTCCATGCAATCATTGCGCAATTTGGGAATGGGAAAAACAAAGCTGGAACAACAATTCCTTGTTGATATCAACGATTTGATTGACAAATTACGCGAAAATTTGGCCGATTCGAAAGATGGAATTGTGGATATGTGGGGAGAAATTGATTTACTGATTGGCTCATTCATAAATCGAATTGTTTTTGGATATGCGCAAAAAGGGGTCAGTCATTTTAAGCAGCCAAAATCATCGAATTTTTGCCATAAGAAATTTGTCAAAAACAAACATTTTTGTTATAAACAAAAAATTTTTAATCTAGAAAATACCTATCAGTCAATTAATTTCTCTATAATAGAAAAATTAGAGTAGATAATATTTTTATCTCAGCTCTGTCCAAAATCCAAATTCCCTAAATACCAGAAGTCGCAGATGTACTTTTTTAAAAGATTTGTACTTTTTTTTTCACAAAATCATGAAAAAATTATAAAATTTTTCGCTACGCGGCCATTTTTTGCTTAAATTTTTCGCATGCGGCGCGAAAAATTGTAAAAATTTCTTCTCAAAAAGTAGGTTTAAAAAATTTTAATCAATTTATATTAGCTTAAAATGAAATTCTTTTTTTTGATACCAAAATCTTTTTCTTCAAGGCTAATGTACTTTTTTCTGAAAAAAAAATCTGCGACCTCTGCTAAATACTGATTTTACTATGGTTGGAGAGAGTCTGTTTTTCGAATGTGTCGATTTGAAAACCTGTTTTTTTCGGTTTTTAAAAAAATGTAGATTTTATTTTTCTCCTATTTCGGTTATTTTGAACAAAATTTCATAATTTATTTTATCAATTTTCTCAAACCGAA
The DNA here is from genome assembly GCA_030063045.1 of Pratylenchus scribneri. Lineage (NCBI taxonomy): Eukaryota > Metazoa > Nematoda > Chromadorea > Rhabditida > Pratylenchidae > Pratylenchus > Pratylenchus scribneri. The sequence goes on from JAQSEB010000072.1 coordinate 655,543, forward strand.
ACCGACTCTGTCCAACCCTAGCATTTTACAACATAATATTTGGCCAAAATAAGTAACCAAGAGAACAGATAATCTTTATAGATTTACGAAAAGTCATTAATAGTGGACACAAATTGAAATTCTTTCAAATTTGATTTAAAATAATAACATATAATTTCTAGCCCCAACAAGTCGAGGAATTCTATAAAACTCGACATCTCATGCAAAAACATATGGAATTGGCAACGACTTTCAGAGGACAAATGATCACTTCCCTTCCAATTTTGCGCCATTTGCCTTGGTTTTCAACAAAATTTGCTGAAATTAATGCAAATTGGAGTGAAAATTTGGAAATATTGGAAGTGAAGATTCAAAAAAAGGTTGATGCCAGGGAAAAGCAAATTCCGGATGAGCCAAAAGATTTAATTGATTATTATTTGGAACAAATGGATTTGGCCAAACAAGGAAAGGGTGAACAGGAACAGCAGTTGAAATATTTCACGTAATTTTTTGTACATTTATTTAGGATGGATTTTAGATTTTGTTGGTAAAATCAAAATTGATATTGACTTTAGTTTGAATTGGCCAAAAAATTTTAGCTTTTTTATTTATAAAATAGATTTTTTGACAATATTTTGATTATATTTTTTGTGGCCAATTTTTTGCTCTATAATATAATATAAATAGGGCATCCTTAAAGTTTATTTTCGTAACAACATATTAATGTCGAAATATTTTCCATTTTTACTTGCCATAAAATGTGACCCAAAATCAAGCTTCTTTTTAAAAATCTTTCTTCAAGAAAAATCTAACCCTAATCAAAGGCACTAAGTCCTACCACAAACAATTGTGAGAGAAAATCGTCTGTTTGCCAGTAAAATTATTTTCATAAATATATTAATATGGAATAATAATTCTCCATTTTAGTTGCTTTTAATCAATTAAATTTTAGTACTTGTTGGTTATCCAGACCAGACTTTTTTTCTGTCAACATAGGAAAAGTTACGGTATCCCGCATGCGTCTTCCATTATAGTTTTAGGGTCTTTATTGGATTATCATCTGTCATATCCGTGACCTTAACCCTAATCCCCCTATAGGGTGGACCCTTAACATCAAAACCAGCTGGCTCTGGATAACCGATAAGTAACTAAATTTTTAGCTAATTTTTTAAAGGCGAAAGAATATTCCTCTCCTTGTTGGCGATATTCTCGGCGCAGGCCAAGAAACCACATCAACAACATTGAATTTCCTTCTTCTTTATTTGCTGCTTGACCAAAGAGCACAAAGAAAAATGCAAGCAGAATTGGATGGATTAGATGCTGAAAAAGGGCAAAATGGATTTGACAATTTGGTGGTAACCCTGGCGGACAAACCAAAATTGCCATTTGTGAATGCCGTCATAAATGTTAGATTAATAAAAATATAAAATTAAATAATTCAAAAGGAGAGTCAACGTCTTTGCAATTTGTTGCCAATCAATTTGAGCCATCGAACAACCTGCGATGTGGAAATTATGGGCGGAAAATACAAATTGGCCAAGGGCACCACAATAATCCCTCAAATTAGTTGTCTTCTATTCGATGAACAAGTAAGTTAATTCAATTTAGAATTTAAGCCTAGCGTACAGTCATCCACTTTCGCGCTTATTAGGTTTTCGTCTTCCGATCCGAATTCAAAAATTTTGAATTCATCTTAGCTCATTATTCGAGTTTTTACAATTAAAATTTATATCTCATTTCTTATTGCTTCAAAAATTTAAAAATTTTTCAGGGTAAAAAAAACATGTTCAAAAATCATCCACGCTTTTAACAATTTTTTTATTTAAAATGTTGTTTTAAACAAGATTTTTAATATTAATTGAATTATGAAAATTTTGAAAAATTTTAATATTTTCCATAAATTAATTTCCTTTAATTTTTCTCATTTTTAGGTATTCCCAAATGCTCAAAGATTTATGCCCGAACGATTCCTCGATGAGAATGGCCATTTGAAGAAATTCGATGAAATGATCCCATTTGGTTTGGGAAAACGGTTTAATTTTTGTGCCATCCATTCCCAAAAAATTGTTCCATTTTTGAAGAGCCTGCATTGGTGAATCATTGGCCCGAGTGGAAATGTTCCTTTTCACTGCCAATTTCTTCCGCATTTTTAATGTTTGAATTTATTATTTTTATTTTAATTATTATTAATTTTCTGTCAAGGTTTTCCCAGAGGATGCACTTAATCCTCCATCCATTGAGAAGGAATTTGATTTCAGTGCACATCCAAAACATTTTAAATGCCGATTAAGCCTTAGAAAAGTGGACAAATTGATGGAATGAAAAATTAAAAAATAAACTTTTATTCTAATTTAATTATGAAATTGCTTCCAATTTATTAAATAAATATGGCCATTTAAATAATTTCGATAAAATTCTAATTCTATTTTTCAAAATCAAGGTAAAAAAAGAAATTTATATTGTAATAAAATTTATCAAATCATTTGCCTTCCTTTATTATTATACGATCTTTTATTTAAAGCAAGATTATCTAATTAGTGGATTTGATGGAAATTGACTAAAAAGCTATAATCAAAAGCGACAAAATATATATATAAAACGGAAAAGCTTAATTGCCTGTCTAAATGGGCTGAATTTTGAGTCTAATTTTTCTCCTGTCTAAAGGGGCTGAATTTTGAGTCTAATTTTTCTCCTGTCTAAAGGGGCTGAATTTTGAGTCTAATTTGGCGGGAATTTGAATTTTTCCAATTAATTCCTCTTTTCACTTCTCTCTTTTCAAAGCAAATATCCATGATCGTCTTTGATCCAATCTAGATATTTCTAATAAAATATTTTATCTATAATAATATTTATAATTAATTTAAATATAAATTATAGATGAGTTCATTTAATGAGCATGATTATTTACCAAATAATTCAACACAATATAATTCATCTAGCTCTGAAGAACCGCGACTAGATGAGACAATTTTCGACGAGCCAAACAACGCTGTTTTATTCGAGGTTTGAATTGAATTAAATTAATTAAAATATAATTAAAATTAAGAAAATAAAGCAATACGGCAGAAGCGTTAACGATGGCAAGGTCAAAAAGTAAAAGTGATCAAAAGGAGGGTGCTCGACAAATTGCAGAACATGGTGCCTTTGAACATTATCAAGGGCAAATTCCTCAAGGTTTTGCAATTTTTATTATTATAATAAAATCATCCAATCAAAATTATATAGAGTTTAAATCCCAATTTTGCAAAGTGAAGATGGGATCTTAAATTTTACTGCATTAAATTTAAGGCTCAGATTGGGGCTATTGGGTATAGCGTATAAGATTTAAAAGACTAACAATAAATGTCTCCATTTTATTTATTTTTGCAAATTGCGGACTTAAACTGCATAAAAGCCCCAGAAATCATATTTTAAATTTAAGAATAGTAATAATATTAAATAAAATTAAATAAGGAAAGTATTAAAATTTTTTAAAATAAATTCAAGGATTGGCTGCTTATTTGACCGCCCATCAGCAACAATCCGCCAATGCTGCCTACCAACAACATGCGGAACAACTTCGGCAACAAGCAGCATCCACTGCTACTGCTGTCGATGGTGCACCACCAAATCAACCAATAATTGGCATTATCCAACCAATGAGTGCGGTCGGTGCCGCTGTTCAAAGCAATAGGATGACTCGCGGTGGCTCATCACTGAAACGCTCAAGTGGGGATGCATTTAATGGCGGAACGTCCTCTAATGGGAATTTGGTATGGTAACAATGCCGGCAGACTTACATTACCGTGATTCTACAACAACCACCAACAACGAGACAGTTTTCAGCACACATATCAGATATCACCTCCCTCCTCCCCGCCTCCACTGATGTTTTCACCAAATTCAACATCGATTAGGCTGGCAACTGGCAGTCAAACGCCGCAACAGAATGTCGATATCATTAGAGGTTTGTTCAGAAGGAAACAAGTTTTTGCTTGGTCAGCTCGATCCAAGGGAATTGATCTGCATCGCTGGCTGAACTAACTAGGCTGGAATCGTTGAAAAAGCAGTTATGGCCATGATCAATGAAGGAATTCTTCAATTTCCTCCGGGAGTTAAAGAATCGACTGAGGTTTAAGGGGTGCAAAAGAGGGAAAGACCGAGAGAAGATTGTCCGCCAAAGGCACCAAAGCAACGAGGAAATTAATATCAAATGATAGATGAAATTATTTTTTGTTTGTTTAAATTTTCCATTCATATTTGCCAATTATTTTGTTATTTTTTCTTTATTTTTTCATTGATTTTTGCCAATTATTTTATTTTAATAAATTTTATTTAATCATTTGGGCTAAATAATATGAATTATTCGAATTTATTAGATAAAAGTCGTTCTTACATATTTGCTTTGAAAAGAGAGAAGTGAAAAGAGGAATTAATTGGAAAAATTCAAATTCCCGCCAAATTAGACTCAGAATTCAGCCCCTTTAGACAGGCGAAAAATTAGACTCAAAATTCAGCCCCTTTAGGCAGGAGAAAAATTAGACTCAAAATTCAGCCCATTTAGACAGGCAATTAAGCCCCACGTTATATAAAAATGGGCAGTTTCCTTTTTTTTGCTTTATTTCGAATTTATTCAATCATTTTTCTTTCTAAATTATGAACTTAACCAATGAACAAATTTTATTATTTGCTAAAAAGATTGTTGAGATAATGGCTTAATTTACACTTGATGTGGAATAAACACTATAATTGTTAATTTAAATGAATGATAATTCTTATAGATATTATTTAAAATTTTATTTTTTTATATTCAAATAAATTTAAAAGAATTCATCCATTAAATCAAAAATTATCAATAAAAAATTGAAGATTTATCATTCAATCCCTGAATTCAAATTAGGCCTTGACCAAATGCAATTTTGTCTGTGCAATTCGAAGCCGATCTTTGGCAATTTGAATATGAGGATCATAATAAAATCTTGGATGGGGACTGCCATAACGGTCATCTTCGAGATTGATGCTTTCATCAATAGAACGTTTTTCCCGATTGGAAGAATTTGGGAAAAAGAATCGCCAAATTCCTTGAATTCCATTCTTTATTCCCTGTGTATTTCTTTAAATAAACAAATTAAAATTTTTACATGAATGTTAGGCATTTTTGGTAGTAAAATTATAAAAGTTAATTCATTTTAAATTTTATCAATAAAATCATTGTATTTATCTAAAAAAATTTCATGAAGGAAAAATCAGCATTTTTAAACATTAAAAATGGTCAAATCTGGCTCCTGTAAACTTTGCCTACCTAATTACTATAATGATTTTTGCTCACAGAAAAAAATATACATAAATTATTATTGATTTAGAATTTAGGCATTTAAAAATTCCATCTAATTAAAAAATACGACTAGAATCACAAATAATTAATACGATTTTTATTATCTAATTTGATTTTAAAATTATTTTTGAAAATAAAATTTTTACTTTGCTTCGGCTCCCATGATAACCAAAATGAGAAGGCAGGCAATAAATGGAATCACAAATTTGAATGAGGACATTATTTTTAATTAATTATAAATTTATTTGATTTTTTGAATGTGAATTCCCTTTTTTAAAATAATCATTTTTATAGAAATAAATGCGGAAGTTTGAACAATAAATTCGACGAAAAAATTTAAAGAATTTTTTAAAATAATGAAAAGAATTAGAGAACATTTTTTGATCAGGCGACCAATATTCGGCAAATTATTTTATTAGTAAATTCAGACGATCAAGGAAGGAGTGATTCATTTTTTGATTTGATTGTTTTTTAAATATAATTAATTTATTCTATCTTCAATTTTCATCAATTTGTCTTCTCCATAAACCTGCTGCTGTAAGTATGCGTTTTTTTTGATAAATTTAATTTGCCCTTCATTTTTTTTCAAAGTTCCTAAATAAATCAAATAATAAGTCAGGGTTGCCAGATGGATTTTTACTTTGGGGGGCATTTTGGAAAAAAAAGGGGGCATTTGGGGGGCATTTTCAGTAAAAAAGGGGGCATTTTGGGGGGCATTTTTAAAAAGTGCCAAAAATGCAAAAATTTTTCCAATAATGGCCGCGCAGCGAAAAACTAGACCAAAAATTTGCCGCGCAGCGAAAAATTAGACCAAAAATTTGCCGCGCAGCGAAAAATTAGACCAAAAAATAATAAAAAAGGGAAAAAATGACAAAATTTTAAAAAGGGGGCATTTGGGGGGCAACTCGGCTCGGGGGGCACAAAAGGGGGCAAAATCTCAAAAAGGGGGCAAATGCCCCCCGTGGGGGGACATTCTGGCAACCCTGTAATAAGTCAATTTCCTAAAAATAAAAAAAAATATTTTAAATTTTTGCCAAGTTTTATAATTAAAATTAAATTTGCTTATATATTTATTCAAAAAATAATTAAATTATTAAATTATAATACAATCATTTATCAAATTCGATTATTTTTTTTTGATTGACAAATATTTGATAAAATAAATATATCAAAATATTCTAATTAATTAATCCACACACACAATGCCCATCTTCAATGCCATTTATTGCCATTCATCGTCGCCAAGAATTTTGCGTTGGCGCTTCATAAATTGCTTCAAGTCCATATTCTGAATTTACAAATTGAGAAGTCGAATCACATTTTTAATTTTTAAAAGCTTAGGAAAATTGTCAATAAAGATCTCATCGTAAAATGCTAACATGGATAAATCGTAGTTGGCTCCTTGCATTGAACCATTGGGTGAATTTGATTTCAATGAATGGGGATCCGAAAATGGTGAAGACTAAAATGATTCATCTTATAATGATCATTTTGCAAATTTTTTGAAGTTGAGTAAATAAAATTATATGAAAATCCCCATTCTGTTAATTCTAAAATGTTAAAATATAATAGTCAAATTTTAAGAAAAATTTATTTTTGGGTTATTTTCCATTGATCTAATTAAAATAATTTTATTATAATTACTTAAAAATTAATATTTTGCCGCACCTTTGAAATTCCAGCCGGATCAACTTCAGTTTCCGAATTTCGACGTCCGCCGCCTGGCATTGAAGGGCCAAAGAATTTTTCGGTCAAACTGAAACGACGCTCAAAATTGGTCGGGCTCCTGTAAATTTATTTTTAATAATTAAATTTAATAAATTTAAAATTTTACTCAATGCTGGTATAGGCGTCGAAAGTGTCTGCCGAATCTTCGGAAGTTGTGCGCATTCGATCTATAAATTACAAGGAAAAGTTAATTGGGATTTATATTATATTAATAATATTACTTCCAATCAGCATTGGTCGCCAACGATTGTCCTTCTTTTGATCCTACAAAAAAAATATTGTCAAATATTTTAAATTTTTATTTAATTTTTTAACTGAATTTTGCCTTAAAATTCTTAGCATTCCAATTGAGAGTTAAATTCTTTTGCTTTATATATTCTTATTTAACTTTAATTCTAATAATTAAAGTGCTATACACCCCATATTTAAATATTTTATAACTGAAAAAAATTAATTTTTATTTTGGGTTTAATTAAAATCAAATTCTAATAAATTATTTTAAAAAATATTTTGTCAAATTACTCAGAAATTCAATTTTTAAAATAATTCAATTTTGTCAAAATGGAATATTTTTGATATTTTTTAAAATTTTTCTAATATTTTAAAAATAATTTTTAATCATTTTTATTATTCAAAATATTCCTTACTTGGAGTTGCGCATTCGCATCGGTTGCAGTTTTCATTTCCATTTTCGTCTCTGATGCCAAGAAATATTCTGGATGCAGCGTTTTTATTTAAATCTGGGAAAAATTTTTAGGATTTATTTTGAGTTAAGCTTTTGCCGAAAAATGCGGAATAACATGGCTTTAAGTAAGCCACATTTTAACCTAAAGCAGACCCTTTCCTATTTTTCCCCTTCGATTGGATAATGAAAGAGCCCATTGGCCCTCGTGTCATGTGTATTCCCCCTCCCTCTATTTATTTGCAAGGCCAAGCAAAAATGGCCGGTCGGCTGTCCCCCAATTCCTCCCTCTTATTATTTCCACATTTTTTGGCGTAAACAACAATGTTTACGCCAAATTTTCTCGAGCATTTTTGGTCGGAAAAAAATGATAAAAATAAAAATAGATGGATGAGAATTGAAATGAAATTTTAAAATTGAGGAATTTAGTAACAATTAAATTTCATTATCATTTATCTTTAAATTTCAGGAAAGGAGAATTATTTTATTTTTGGCAATCTCAAAATAGGATTTCTTATCAATTTTTTCATTTTTTTGTAATCATATGATTGCTGGGAATAACGCGAAACTGGCCATAACATTAATAAGGACTACTTTTTTTAGGATTAATTGTGGACTAAAATAGGACTTAAATTATTATTTATGATAATTTTTAGCAATATCATAAATATTTATTTTAATTGTCTTGAGGGCTTTTAATAAAAAAAAATAATTAATTGAATTCAGAGTAATAACTTTTGGCAACCAAAGATTTATGAAATTTTATTTAATATAATATCATTACAAAATTTTGATCTTTTTAACAAGGAAATATTTTATTTATGATCTAAGCATTCATTTCTCGGATTTCAATTCAAATAATAAAAATACAGAAATAGAGATTTTAAATTAATATTCATATAATATCCTTTCTTTTCCAAATCATGATGATCATATCTTAAATTCTATTAGCATTCATTTTTGGCTGGGTTTGATGTGATTTGAAATAATATTAATATTATTATTAATGTTGTATTGTTGCTCATGTTGAATATTACCACCCTCTCCAAATGAACTTGATGGAAATTGGCAACATAACAATTGCTTTAACTTATGAAATGCTGAAAATTGAACTAAAAATGCATTTCGTATTTAATATTTATTTTTACATTTGATGAACACTTTTCGATATGGCCGAATCGTTAAAATGGTCACAATTGGATTGAGGGCCGGTGGAAACCACATTGGATCAATGGAGAGCATATAATAATATTGGATCCAAGAGAATAATTTCACATTAATGCCAAAAACTTGGACAAAGAGGACGAAAATTAGAGGAATATATATGGTCAATGGGAGACATGCCTTAAATGAATATGAAATTTAGATGAATAAAATAATTTTTGTATAAAATATGGTTAACAATGAAGAAATTAGCCCATTGAAATTAGAGTGTGGCAAATTGGTATTTTCGAGATCGAGATATCCCGAAAAATCTCGGACAAAAATACCGAGATCTCGGTCGAAATTCGAGATTTTTTTGAAAAGCTTTAAAAATGGTTTAAAATACAAATAAATTATTTTATTTTTTTCTTTTATACTAATACAAAAATAAGATATTAGAGCTATAATTCAAATATTTCTCAAATAATAATCTTAAAATTTAGCATAATGAGAGAATTAGGGTAACATTTTCAGCAATCTAAAAAATAGTTTTTTCAAAATTTTTTCAAAATTTTTTATCAATTTTTCTAGAGTTAATTTGAGATGTTAAATAATTATTAATCTTATTTTTCGTAACTCACTCTCTTGGAACATCATCTAGTTTTGATAAGATATTCCGACATTTGAGAAGATAAAGAATAGGAAATTTTTGATGAAAAGTTTGAAAAATTAGTCCCGCAGGATAAAATTTTTTACTAAATATGACCTTATAGCGAAAAATTTTAGTCCAAAAATCGCCGGAAGCGAAAAATTTAAGACCAAAAATGCATGTTTTAACAATTCTCGAATCTCGACAATTTTCGACGCGATTGAAGATCGAGATATCTCGAAAATTACGATCTCGAAAAATCTTCGCGCTGCACACTAATAAAATATAATATGAATGAGAAAATACCACAATTTTTTATAGAATTTTAGAGTTAGATTAGAATCATTTTGCTGATGGATTATTATGTAATTTAAATAAAAGTTTTGTTTTTTTTTTTGACCTGAATGAGTAAATTTTTGGTGATTTGTCTGTTCATTTCATTAATTTTTTCTTGTTGCTGTTGCCATTTCCACGGAATCTCTGTTCCGCCAAGATTGCTTCTATTTTTGATGAATTTATGCATTCTCCAGCCGAGTACCCAAATTAGGGAATAGGCCAATGTGCAGGCAAACATGATGTAATAATAGGTGATAGAAAATATTAAACCACTAAAATAATTGAAATTATTTATTTTCCCAAATTCATATATTAAATTTCATTATTTGTTATCGATCCAGCCAATAAAATTTTCTGGCTTATATTTAAACCGAGAATTTCGGCCACAGCGGGATCATCGAGATATTCTTTGCCATCCGCCGGATAATATAACCAACCAAAGGAAAAACAATAAATTAAAGGAATTGTCAGAATGCCAATCAATATGCCAAAATATTTTCGCAAAGAAATTTTTTTGGATCTAAAAAATTTTATTTTCGATTTTATTATGAACACATCCACCTGTTCAACACCAAATAGCGATAAATAAATTGGACCACATAATTGAATAATGAAACGTAGATAAGAAAAACAGAGACCATATAAGCCATAAAGCCAATAAAGCGATAATCAGGATTTTCAATTTGGACAAGGCCATTCAACCATCGGCCATTGGCCCCTTTTGATGTTGAGAAAATAATCTGAATAAAGGAAGAATCAAATAATTATCTATCAACAAATGTAATTAATCTCTACAATATATTAATAAATTTCAAAAGGAAAATGATTTTTCTGATTTATAGTTAATTTTTTAAATAAAAATTTATGATTTAAATCTTGACCGGTTCAGCAATAAGTATAGAAATCAATAAAAGTACATCAGTTATGCAGGTTTGAATCAAAATCTGTTCGGAAAAATGGATTTGATAAAAAAAAAATGGTGTGTTATTTACTCGGCTATAAATTTGCATTGCTTTTGGTGTTCGATGTTTAATGAGTATTGCCAAAAAGCAATTGAAAATGATGCCAAATGAAAAGGTTAACCAGGATATGGTGGATACAATTTGACGAATTATAGAAAAAACCATCAAAATTTTAGAAATGAGAAAAAAAAATGAAATAAAAATAAGAAATGAAGAACAAAATAAAATTGAGATTTTTGGATCAAAATTAATATTTGCTATTGGCTAGGATGCAAATAATATGTTGCAAACGGTCTCATTGGTATTTTATAATGGAGAAAATATATTAAATTGCCATCATTCATCATCATTAATTTAATTGGTAGTGTCAAATTAAAAACTGAGATATTTACTTGGAAATACATGGTCTTAGTAGACGATTTCATGTTTTTACTCTTTTTCTTCATAGGTATTAATTTTATTATGAAATGCAAATTATTTTTTTTTAAAATGATGCAATGCCAAATGCACTTTCATAAATCATATGATTTATGAAACATTTAAGATTGGCACAAAAACTTTTCGAAAATTTTTTATATTAAATTTGATTAGCATTTAGCAGTAAAGTTGGCAATTTAAAATAAATATATTGAAGTTAATTTCATTCAGGCTGAATGGCATTCAATTCAATAAACAACGAGTAAAAGGTTTTTTCACATAAATTTGGGTTCTTCTTCCCATAAAGTGGTTTTTTTGCCCTTAAATTTAAGTAATTTTGCCCATAGAATCGGAATCTTTGTCCATAAACTGGAATTTCTGTTTTTCAAGTGTATATAATATAAAATGTTTTGTAATATTGAAATTTGATTAAAATATGTTTGTTTATGGCCCAGGTGGATCAAAAAGGGATGCGCAGACCGGTTTGGCCAAACCGGTTTAATCGGTTTAAAAGTTTGGAATTGATTAATTAAGGTGTTTTCAATGATGGGGATTACGAATTTGATTTTTATTTCACCTTTTGGTCTGGTTTGAATGTTTAAACCGGTTGTAGGCTAATACGGTTTAAACGGTATGGGCTCAAATCTCGCAGAGTTTTAAACATTAGGGGAAGGGAATGGTTAAAGTTATGGTTATGGTCGGCATGGGACCTAGGGGCTAAGGACTTAGGATTTCTCGCGAAGTCAGAAGCAAAACCGCCCAAACCGGTCTCGCCCACAACCGTTTTGAACATCCAAACCAGTCTGAAACATGAAATAAACATCAATTTCGTGATCTCCATCATCGAAAACCCATTATTATCTCAATTCCAGACTTTTAAATTGCTAGAACCGGTTTGGCCTATCCAGTCCGCACACCATCATTTGAACCATTTAGGCCAAAAACAAACATATTTTATTCAAATTTTAATATTACAACCCATTTGATATTATTTTCCAGTTTATTGGCAAAAGAACATAAATTTATATGTGGAAAAAAATCCGCACCCATAAACAACTAATTCTCTTGCAAAGATTCGTTCTGTCAGCAGTTGGAGAATGATTGTGGTCTGTGGTGTCATAAAAATTTACCTAATGATTTGAGCGTCAATTTTTAAAGCTAAATAATTTTATTAATATTTTTCTTATAACTAACATTTATAATTTTGTTTTAAAAATGAATGAAAAATAAGATAAATGTCAAAAGAAATTTTAATATTACGCATTTTATTTGAAATGGAGCAAATTACGGGTGAAATTGATTCTGAAAATTTGGTAAGAATTGAAGGAATATGAATGGATGATAATGGCCATTTGACAAATGACAATTATTAATTGTTGGGTTTTTTTACTTTTATATTACTCACTGCTCCGGTTAAATTAATTATAATTTGTGTTAGGCCTTATTATTAACAAAAAAATTAAAATGATGACAAATTATATTCTGCTCATTTTACATTAACTTAAATTTCTTCAATGATGGGCATTTCTTGCTGATCATCAACATTTTGGTTCAGCCCACCGTCCACCAACATTGGTCAATTTTCTTGCTGTTGTTGATGATTTCCATCATCTCCAACAATTTGTTGATATCCTGCCAATTGTGGTTGTGATTGTTGTGAGTGACTATCATTGACTCCCCCTCGGTTTTCAAAATGCAAGAAACCTCTGAGATACTAAGATCATGAAAATTTTTGATTAATAATATCTTTTTTTATTTTCTCACAGCAATAAATCCATTTGAACCCTGGGCATTGAAATTTAAGATGGCATTCTGATGATTGCCAAAGAGGTGTTCCTTCTATGGAAGAATATTGTTTATTAATTTTGGGCATAATTTAAAAATATTCCAAGAGTATACATTTTTATAAAAAAGATTAAATTACAATTTTTATTTGATTAAATTACTAATTATTATTGATCAATTGGCTATCGAATTTTTCGAATTAGCTATTTAGAACTTAGAAGATATTATAAATTTTACTATTTGTTTAAATTATTTGGTATCATGGCCTATTTTATCTTTTTTGGTCATTACTTTTTAATTATTCAATCACATTAATCCATTGTCTAATCAATAAAATAAAGGCTAAAACAATTTGTAAATGCTAATATTTAATTTTAAATAAATTATAATAATTATTCACAGATTATTTTTTTTCATATTTTATCATAAGTAAAGATAACGAACATTTCTCCACACAGTCACAATGAGTGCCACCAAAATGATGACCACAATGAGGAACATTACTCCAGGCCCATAAACCATGAACGTCAATAACCGGATTGGCCAAGGCTCGCTTGGAGGAATTGGCCGCTTTGGAATGCAGCAACTGAATTCAAAATTATAATTTTTTTTTAAAAAAATAATTTTTTTAATAAAAAATAATTTTGGCTCTTTTTTTAAAATCTTTTTTCTACTGATTTTAACCGAATATTCTTTGGTTGCCCCGGGCAAAGTCCGTGCACAGTTTCCGATATATTTCTGGGGCAAATATCTTCATCAACACAATGGCCTCCTTGATTTTGGCATGCCTGGGTTGAATCCAAAGGCACACAACACCTGTTTAATTTTTAATTTGGATGTTTTTGTATATTTGTTTAAAACAAATTTCGGAATAAATTTGTAAATTTTGCGAATAAGAATGTGAATATTAAATTTAATAAAAGTAAAATTTCTACGGTATTTTTAGTCATGGATAATTTGTTTAGAGAAAGTGGCATTGATTGGATTTGCATTGATTGGATTTAAAAAGATATGACAAAAAAAGAGTAAAAATAAGATATAAGTCACAACTTTCTGCCAATTATTTTGATCAATAATTTTGTGTATGAAAATATATTAAAAAGTATTTTAGTTCAATAGAGTGGAGATTTTATTAATTTAAAATGCAGATAATTTCGAATTTGAAAAATACTTACTTCACATTCCTCGGCAATCTGGCACAAATATGGCGTGAGCTCGTCAAATTGCAGGTTTGTTCATAAACAGATCGGCCACCTTTCCATTCGCAAGTAGACCAATTTATGCAAATGCAGCATCTTTGGAAAATGGTGTAATAAATTTTAATAAAAAAAAGATTGAATTATTATTTCATTGTTTATTTTAAATAAAAGTTGAAGGCAAATTTAATTTTTTTTATTTTGGATGGTTCTATTCTATATTTTTCGTTTAAGCAATAGAAAATTATAATAATTTTATTAATTTTTTAAAAATTTACTTTATTGAATTTGGTTGGGTTGGACAAAGGCCATCCGCGAAGTATCCATTACCATTGCAACAATCTTCGGTGTCCCTTTGTAGACAGACCCCACCTTGACTCAAACATTGCTTTTCATTGAAGGCAGCAGCACTGCGAAATAAAAATAATAAAAATCTAATTTTATCTAATTTAAATAAATTTTTAATTAATTGAATTTTCATAAAATTTAAAATATTAAAATAAATACATTAAAAAATAAAAATTGACCTTGATTGCTTCAAAATTAATGCAAAAAACAAAATTAATAACATTAGTAGGATGAATGAATTGGAAATTTGGCGAAACATTTGTTTATAAAATTTTTATTTTTTTTTTGTTTATTTTATAATTGAACTCTAAAGGGAATTAAAAAATTACAATGAGATTGGTCGAAAAAATTTATTTTTGGGAAGGATAAAAAATATTCCAAAATAGGTTCATATTGGTGTAAATTTGGTTGATAAGAAATTTACTTTAGGCAATATTATTATTAATCATTTTTCTTAGATTATGAATGACCCAAATTCCTCGAAGGTCGGTAAAAATGTGCAAGGCACTAAAAACAATAAAACTAATTTGGCCCTTTACAATTGCAATTACATCTGTGTGCTCTGCTAACCATCGGCCAAGCCAATCCATTTTCCAAGCAACCATTCAAATGTTAATTGGGAATTTGAAATGAACAATGGAGAAATTCGATGAAGCATTCGACGGAAATAGGAAGCTGCAAACGGTGCTATTGGCGTCCTCTATGATGGGCTTGGGAAAGGAATAATCCTAGGACAAGGACTGGACACCGGAGGGGAAGGAAAGAAAGTAAACAAATTTTAATCTAATTTTTCCCCATTTTTAGGCAACAAATTCGAACTTTGGTCAATTATTTGGATGAGAATTCGGTTCGCATAGGCAAACTTTGGTTGGCAATAAATGGATTGAAATTTTGGGGTCAAAATTTCACAGAGAATGTTCATTTCATTCGAGTAAATTTATTTTTAATTTTATATTTTTTATCTTTTACAAAGATAATATTTCAAATTTCTTTTTTAATAATTTTAAAGCATTTAGGATCCCAGTTCTATTTGAATTTAAAATATTTTAAATAAAAAATAATTAAAAGAATTAAAATTGTTAAAAAATTTATAAAAATATTTATGCTTAATTTTAATTATTAAAAAATAGAATAAAATTAAAATTATCTTATCATCTCCCAAAATGTTTCCAAAATGTATAGGCTTTTAGAAATAATTTGTTTAATTTTTCATATTTAAGCAAATGGTGGAAGAATTAGAATTGAGCCGTGGAAAATATCAATTCGGCGGATTTTACACCTCAAATTCCCAGTGGGGCCCAATCATGGGCGGTGCCACCCAATTCCATGAATTCCCAATTTGGTATTCAAAATGGGATGGAAGGCGCAATTTTGACGTCCGTTTGGTGGCTGGTCCCGGCCAACAATGAAACAATTTAATGGAGATGTGAAAAAACAATGCGGAGTGAATATTGACGAGAATTGGAAGGATGCCATAAATAATGGGGAATATCATTTTTACAAAAACACAAATTCATTGATCAATTTCAATGTGCTTGCTTTAATTATTGTTCATTATAAAAGATTTGAATAAAAAACATCTGCTGAGCATAAAATGCCATTGTCTTAAGCATGAACAAATCGACTGAATTTTGTCCGAATTCTTTGAATTTTATGACTTGATACTGATAACTTAGTTTGAAATTAGAGATGGGTTCGATTGTTCGATTCGATGTCGATTTTCGGTCGATTTCGAAATTTTTCTTAAAACAAAACTTTCGATTATTTTGGGGGCCATCGAACCCATTCCTGATAGAAATGGATTACGTATATTTTCAAATTCATCATTTCAAAATTTTTAAACCTCTATGGGAAAAACCTGTTCAAATAAAAAATGTAATTTTCTGAATGTTGAAAATATAATAAACATAAATATTTTTTAATAAATTTTAGTACATTTGGAATCCATAATTCATAAATATTTTCAAAAGGCAAACATCAAACTTCAAGGCCAATTTAGTTGATGCCATTTATGTCTAATATTTGTTTGCTATTTGTTTGTTTAAGTAAAATTTACTTTATTGATGAGATTGGTACGAAAATGATTAGGATAGGCAAAGATCGAAAATAGAAAAAAATTTTTAATTTGATAAAAACTGTGCGGTCTTCGCTTAATTTTTATTAATTATGCATTTATATTTAATCATATTTGTTTTGTTCATATTATTTTAATTTTTGTAATAAAACTCATTCATATTCATATACTATTAGAATATTCTCCCCTCAACCAATTCCACTTTATTTTGTAAAATCCTCATTGGCATTGCCAATCTCATTTTTCATTTTTATTTAATTATTATGACGATTATTTTTTTCCCCTTAATTCCCCCTTAGCTCACCCATTTTCTAGATCCATTTAAGCTATCCACAATCCAATATCATATCATTTTCTGACCTACATCTTTCAATATTTCATTTTTTTCTTCTCTCAGTTTAAGCTAATTTTACTTAAACTCAACTTGAAGCCATTTTGTTATTAATAGTTTAGAAATAAAGTATTTTGAAATGAGTCGAAATAAAAGGGTTTGATAAAAGAACCAAAGAGTTCGTAACAAACAAAAACCATACCAATTTTTACTTGGAATGGGCCTGATACTTTCACAATTTATTTGGACAACTGCCGAATGTGACGACGATTAAAATTTTTCGTACCAAAAAGCGACAGTTGGACGACATATAAAAGGAGGGGCAAATATTTTAAAATATTTTTGTTCCATATTTCTTATCCAATTGACTTTTAAGCACAATATTCCTAAATGAAAAGTTTTATAGAATATGAAATAGGTAATTTACAATTTTCTGAATAGAAAATTCCATGGAATAATTTATTAGCTAAATCCTATCTATTCAAGAGAATTTAAAATCATGGCCTAGAATGTATTTCTATATTTACATATTACAATTTGCTTTTCCCAAAGAGTTAATAAGAATTTCAATATTCTCAAAAATTTCCATAATAAAATTAATCTCTGCTTGCTATAATAATTTGTAATTTCCTGGTTTATAAGAAAAATTAAAAAGAATAATAAATATTTGCAATGGCTTTCTCATACAAAATACTCTCATTCTTTATCGGCTTGGCAATTTTGCTTTCAAACAGTCAAATATGCTTTGCGCAAGATTCCGATACGACAACAACCACCACAACTAGCACTTCCACTTCGACGACGACCACTTCAACTTCGACTAGCACTACCACCACCCCAACAACAACCACCCCAACGACGACAGCAAGCACAACATCAGCATCATGTTCAGACATTGGACGGTGAGTTTATTAAACAAAAATATTATTTGTATGTCTAAATATAAATCTATTGATTCAAAAAGACTTTCTTTAAAAATTTTTTAGAATTATGTTAGGGGCGGGATTGGTTCTAAGGATAGGGTTAAGGCTTGGCCATAATAGTTGTTGAATTATGGCCATAGGGTTTTTGGCTATAACTCAAAAGGCCAATTTAAGTGATTTATAATAATAGCTTTTAGTGTAGAAAATCGAATTATTTAACCCTATCTCTAATCCTAACTAAATAAAGTCGTTTTGTGGCTAATTTGCCTCAAAAAAAACCAAATTAGGCAGGCAAATAATCTTCTTGTTTATTATATTCAATTTAAATTTTAAAAATATGTTAAACATTAAATATATATTCTCCACAGTCGATGCTCCTTGGTTAAAACATTCAAGGCATTATGCAATACCTGGCAAGCAAAATTGGTGTGTAAAGCTAGTTGTAATGCTTGCTAAAATCAGTAGAGAAGAAATGGAATTAAATGAAATATGAATGCAATTTATCAATAAAAACTTATTCAACATAATTGTGAATATAAACAATTCGATAATAATACTTTTCATTCTCTTCTAATACTAAAGGGAATTTCCTAATTTTATTGGTCTTGAGAATTAATAATTAAGTCATAATTCCTACTGACATTAAGGTCAAAAATTTTTATTCAGTAAAATTAAATAAAATAACAATGAATTTTGAAAACAAATCTTTTGAATATAATTTAATATTTAATGCAATCTATTGGAATAATTGACGATAACAAGTTCAACAAATTATTATAAATTGAACAATTTTCTTCAGCGAACGGTCCATTTATTGTTGACAATTGCTTTCAAAATTTGATCGAACAATTCCTCATAATTTCCTTTGACCAGCATTTTCCATCCATCGGTTTCAATCACCTTAATATAATAGTAGAAATGATCTATTTTTCATTAAATAAATTGTTACATCTTCTGCATTCAGTCGGAAGTAGTTGAGCGCTTCGGTCTTGAGATGTTCAGCAGAATAGCGATCAGCCAAAACCAACAATTCACAGACATTCTCATCGGTGATTGAATTGGACAACTCTGCTTCACAGAACACCTTGATTGGAAAAGCGGTTGTACGACAATTGTGGACGAAACAGTCTGGTGCCGATGGTGGTAAAGCTGCTATAACATTATTTATAGCATTTTATTAAGCATAAATTAACTAAAAAATGGTAAAAAAGCATTGGCCAATTTGGAATATTCACTGAGTTATGGCCAAAAAACCGTTGATTTAATTAAAAATTTTTTTCTGACTATTCTTTGGCCATAAATCGGTTAATATTCAACATTGTTAGTCATTGCTTTTGATATCATTTTATAGCTAATTTTATGCCTAATAAGATTTTATAGCATTGCCATAGCAGCTTTAACATTCGACAATAGACCGTTTGGTCGGCAATTGTCGTAACAAGGAAAAATTTTTAAAAAAATTTAAATTGATTTACCTTCAACCGATCAAGTTGATATTCCACAGCAGCCTCAAACAATTCCATGGCCATTTCTTCCAGTTTTGGTGCAGTTCCGCTGTAGCTTAAAATTAAATCTTTTTTACAAATTAATTAATAGAATTTGCCAACATGAATAGGAGCATTTGTTCAAGCACCGGTGATTTGATGTCCTTAATTCTGGCAATTCCTTCTCTCGCTTCGATCATTTGGTGCTCAAACATTGCTCGGAAAACTGGTGATTGATATGCCAAAATTCCCTTATGTGCCTAAAATTTGATAAAATTACTATTTTTGTATTTTTACCTGGAATTCTTCGCCGTCCGCTGATATGATGGTACAATCCGTGAATAAACGTTGATGAAATAAACCTTCAAAATTGGTCATAATTGGGGTAAATTTTTGTTTATGTCTGAAAGTTTTGAAAGATAAAATTAATATAAAAATATAATTGTAATAATTTAATGAAATGATAATGAAAAATATGAATATATTGGCAAATACTTAATTTCAAAATTTTTTATTGTTTTTGTTCAAAAATTGATTAAATTGATTTTTGGAGATTTGTTTTGTTTTTATTGGTCAAATTATTTGCTTGAACATGGATTGGTGAGAGTTGACTACTGCTGGTTGCTGAAGAATGGGGATGAGTTAAATGGACAATGAATAAAAATAAAAACAAAATCGATAAATTATTATCGCCTACAGCCAAATTGAATATGATAATAAATAAAATATCCGTAGATCGTAGATGTTTTATGGGAAATATTTAAAATTGCGAAAAAAAACATTGAAAATTGCGAAAAGAGTATTGAAAATTGCAAAGTTTATAACGGTTTAGTGGTTTGCCCAAAATTCACAAAGCATATACTATTGAATAGAACTCGTCAATACAGGTCGAATGGTATACATATAAGTCATGGTTTAATTGGTTTTTAACCAAAACCCACAAAATAGTTTAAGTGGTTTAAAATACTTAATTTTTGATCAAACCACGACAAAATATATACCATCGACGCGTCTTGACGAGATCTATCAATTGGGTGTAAGGTTTGGGGGTTTAGGACTAGGGGTCGGCAAATGTCGCTTTGCGCACGCCACTTGCATTTATCTCTCGTTATCGATTTTCCAAAGCGACATTTTTTATGTAGCCCAAAATGTCGCTTTTTTTCTCTGATCGTCTAACCTCTTTTGCAAGTTTTTTGCGCAAAGCGACATTTGCCGACCCCTATTTAGGACAAACCGTTATAAACTTTTCGCAATTTTCAATGTTTTTTTTTCAAAATTAAATACCCCATCTCTGATGTTTTATTAATGTTTATTGATTGATCGATATTGAGTTCGAATTTTAAAGATGGGAAAGGAATGTGAAAGAAAGATAATTTGTATATAGAAATTAAAGAAAATTAAAGAACACCAAAAAATATAAGGAAATCGTAAAGATCGCATACCAAATTTATAAAATTTGTTCTAGGGGTTTTCGGGGTTTAGAACACAAATCTAACATCAATTTTGTCATACCTTATCATTATCATATTGATAAGGAAAAGCTAACGTTTACCAAGAAAATTCAAAGGGGTGACGGACCAAGGGCATTTTTGGTGAAAATTTTTACATAGTCAAATAATATCTCAATCAATGCAGCTCGATGAGCTGAATCGAATGGTACCATTTTCATAAGATAATATACATTATATAGTATATTGCAATATAACCATTCAATTCAGCTCATCGTGTTGCATTGATTGAGATATTATTTGACTATGTAAAAATTTTCGCCAAAAAAAGCTCCTGGTCTCACCTTTGCATTTCCTTGGTAAAAGATAGCATTTTCTTACCAAGATAGTAAGATATGACAAAATGGATGTCAGTGTCAGATTCGTGATTAGCACCCTAACCCTAAATTACCCTTAGGAAGCAATTTTCATAATTTTTTGGTCGGGTGACCCATAACGGAAAAGTACCCAGATTTGAATTCCCCTAACCCCCTACCCAGATAACGCTTATATAAACGAATTTTTAGGTAAAATATGAAAAAATAAATTTGGGATGCGGATTCCTTAGGATTGCCAAATATAAAAATAAGTTCAATATTTTGTCCATGTCCAAATCTCGTATGGTATCAATTTTGGTTAAAAGGGAATATTTCGATGAAAACATTCAAATTGGGAACAAATAGTAAAATTTGTGAAATTGTTGATTGCTAAATTTACTCCTTTTACTTTGATTAGCAAATAAACAGAATCATATTGAATAAAAATAAGTTTTTAAAATTGAATTTTAATCGTGTGGTTCAATGATTGTGCAAATGTTAAAATAACATTTAATAGGAATAAAAATTGCAGTTTATTGAAAGTTTCACTTGGATTCAATCATTCTCCGATTTCTTTATGATATTTAATGGATATGAATGGATTATTGTCATCGGCCACCAAATCTCCTTTCACCTTTTTAAATAATTATAATTAATAATAATTCACAATTTGGCATACCACAACATATTGAATAGCCCAACTGGGAATTGACCCGGTATACTCGAAATTGTCGGTTCCGATTTGAATTTCATAAATGTTTTTCTCCTTTTCCATTACCGTCATCTCAAACTTTTCACCTTCGTTCAATTTTTTGGCCAATTTATGCTTGTTGCTCTTGTCATTGGAATCTTTGTATTGCCATTTCTGGTTCTAAAATTTAATATTTTATTAATAATTTTAAAAAGTTATATTTGGGAATTTGCCAAATAAACAATTAAAAAATTCAAATAGATAGTGAATATGCTGAAATAACGTTTCAATAATTTTTAATATGTGCCCAAAACCACTATCCAATCGAAAGCTTTGGGCAAATCAAGATTCATTGTTTCTAATGAGATTAAACGGAAATTTAACTAATGTTAAAATAGTTTAAAAAATGGTCAAAAATGTTTCTTGATTTTACAAAGAATTAGCAAATATTATAATATTCAATATTCCTTGGCTAGATTTGTTGGATATGTATGAAATTTGGAATAATGATTTAATAATTTTTGGGTTTTTTTTTTCAAAAATTTGGCTGATTTATTTAATTTACCTTTTTAAAAATCATTATTTTTCTTAATAATAATAATAGGAAATAAACCTACATAAAATGTATTTAATTCAACATCTTCACCATTTGTAAATTTAGCCATCAAAATAGTTTCGCCCACTGAAAAAAAAAATAATTTAAAAAATATTAATTTTAAAACCCACTATATTGATTCCAATCCAATGCTCCACGAAAAAAATATATTGTAATTTGGGGAACATTTCCAACGCCAGATTTGATTTTGCCTTCGACAGTGATTTTATCGTTAATTTGCAATAATTTGTTTTTGTCAAGTTGTTTGATATTATTTGGAAGCGGCTTTTGGCCAATACTGTTCGCACATTTCTCCGATTCATTTCCAAATTTTACATCTTTAATGTCGTCAGTTAACTTAAATTAAATTGTTTAAGATTCTAATTTTATAAAATTTTTAATATTTTAGTTTAGTATGGTCGGAAAATCACAAGCCAAATTAATTTGACTTTGCATTATTTAACAATTTTTTAAAATTTTCTAAAATAAGTGATTTAGATTTATGAATGACTAAGAATAAGTTGGAAAAATTGCCAAAATCGAAAAATAGATAGGAAAATTAAATTGCCAATATTTAATGGAATAAATGCAAAAATAAATTACATAGAATATTATTTCAATAAGATTTATTAAATATAGTCAATATTAGAAAAATACACAAAAAAATAAAATTGAAAATGGCAGACGCCCAACACTTATTGGGATAATAATAAACAAGAGCAATTTTTCGAGAATTATTATTTATTTGTTAAAAATTTTACAAAATAGACAAATTAATATGAATTCGGAATAATATTAATCCCGAAATAATTTAAAGTTTATCATTTTTTATACTAAATAATAATCAATTCACTGACCGTAATTCTATCCACTCCCCATGTTGGTGGAATTAAATCGTCATCATAACTTGTGAAAGTAAACATTTTTGCACCATTTAACGCAATCTCAAATTGATTCTCTAATGCCGTGATAGTCACAATAATTTCTTCATCTCCTTTCAATTGATGATCAACCTCTGTCCCTCTAAATGGATAATGTTGGTAAAAATAATACATATTCATTTTTTTTCTATTCTCTTGTTCAAATTGAAGATATAGTGGGTAGGCACCAACTGAAAATAAAGTAAAATTAATTTAGAAATAAATATATATTTATTTTTATACGTTTTTCGTATAATTCTGTTACTTCGTGGAATAAAAGGATTTTAAAATCTTTTTTCCCGATGTAGCCAACGATGCACAATTGTTCTCCACGGTTAAATAAATGTTCAAGTTCTCGTTTAACAAAGGAAATTTCTTTTTCCCGGTAAATTTCTTTTTCCTATAAAAGTAAAGAAATATAATGTTATTAATTTTTTTGATTGATTGTCTATTTTTCCAATTGGTTGAAGAAAAATACTTTTTACCTCAAATACTACATCTTTTTTCCTTATTAGTAGATTGCAACTAAAAATTTTATTTTTTAAATCATAAAAATTAATAAAATTCGAGCATTAAGAAGATGAAATTAATCCAAAAATTTTCAAATTGAAATACAAAAATATTTAAATTGAAGTATTTTTAAAAATTTACCCCATAATATTCGACCGATGGCATAGTCAGTAAATCAAATTCTCCATCGAACTTAAAATTTGTGCATTATTTTTTTAACAAATCAAATTACCCACCGAGAGCCAATTTATTGCGAAAATTGGTAAATCACCATCATATGCAACATTTAATACATCATTTACAACAAAAGTAAATTGCGCCATTTTTTCTACATTAGATTCTTTTCTTGATAGGCGCTTCGTGAAAATCAAAAAATTGAATTCTTCTTCTTTATTAAATTGCTCTAATCCCGTAAAAAATTGTTTGCCATGCCAAGATAACTTTTAATTTGACAAAATTTATATATAAAATATTTTTTGTTGGAATTTTATGATTTCCTTAAAGGCATGGCAAACGTAAAATTATTTTACGTTCGTAAAATAAAAGTCAGAGACGCAGAAATTTTACGTTCGTAAAATAAAAGTCAGAGACGCAGAAATTTTACGTTCGTAAAATTTATTAAAAAGCGTAAAATAAAATTAAAAATTTATTTAAAAAAACATAATGCCAATTTAAAAAAATCAAATGAATTCCCCTCTTTTTGTGCAAATTTTTTGAATAAATGACATTTCGCCAAAATTATTAAAAAAATTCCAAAAATGACGGAAAGGGAGGGGAATTCATCCATTTTTTTAAATTGGCGTTCTATTTTTATTAATTTTCCTTTGGATTAAATGTATAAATTTTACACTTTTTAATAAATTTTACGAACGTAAAATTTTCTTTTCTCTAACTTTTTTTACGAACGTAAAATAATTTTACGTTTGCCATGCCTTAATTTCCTAGGGAATTAGATAATAAATATATTATTAATTATTAGAATGAATAAAAAATCGTTTTCGTTAAAATATTAGAATTAATCAACAACAATAAATAACAAATTATTTACCTTGTAATATGTTGACATTTCAATTTGGCTGCTTTTAAAATCAATGTGAATTTTCAGAACGGTGGCACCAACTGTAAATTTTTAAAATAATTTTAATTATACATGAATAATAAACAGAGCTGTGCTTTTCATAATTCTTAGCTCCGGCTCCGGCTCCGAGCTCCGGCTCTTAAAATTTTATGCTCCGGCTCCAGCTCTGGGCTCCGCCCTTTCAAATTTTTAGCTCCGGCTCCGGCTCCGGGCTCCGACTCTCAAAATCTTTAGCTCCGGCTCCGGAGCTGGAGCCGGAGCCGGAAAATTGGCTCCGACTCATTTTTTGGAAAAAAATTTTGAAAAATAGTATTAATTTAATCTTAACAAATAAATTAATTTTATTTTCACTTCATTAAAATGAAAATTTAATAAAAAATGATCTAAAAAAGAAAATTTTTCTCAAAAAAACCGAAGTCGACCGG
Source organism: Pratylenchus scribneri (assembly GCA_030063045.1). NCBI lineage: Eukaryota > Metazoa > Nematoda > Chromadorea > Rhabditida > Pratylenchidae > Pratylenchus > Pratylenchus scribneri. The sequence goes on from JAQSEB010000072.1 coordinate 680,917, forward strand.
AGCCCGGAGTCACCCAAAATTTTTAGCTCCGACTCCGGCTCCGGGCTCCGACCCATAAAATTTTTAGCTCCGGCTCCAGCTCCGGGCACCGACCTTTCAAATTTTTAGCTCCGGCTCCAGCTCCGGCTCCGGAGCGGAGCCGGAGCTGGAGCCGGAGCTTAAGTCGGAGCTAAGCACAGCTCTGATAATAAATAAACTTTGCGCCCTGTCAAGACTTCTATTTTCTTAGTGGGGTTGGTTTCTTCAAAAAATTTTCCAAGATATGTAAACATGGATAATTGGTAACATAAATTCATCAATAAAATTTATGATCGAAAAGTTAAAAATGATGAATTTATGGGTTTTCAGCATGCTATTTTATTAATCAAAAATTTTATAATAATAATTAGTGAAAAACTTAAAAACTCACTATATTCATGAAATTCTGGAGCATTGAACATCAAATTGATATCAATAAATTCGGCATTTTCGTGCAATTTCGCATTGATATGAATTTTTGAAACGACTTTCGTTGCATCCAGTTTCAATGAATAGGGCATAGAAGGCGCACTCCATCCCTTATAAAAATTATTGGGACAATATTTTTTAATCATGGCTCAATAAAAGGCCCAACATTTTGGATAATTATATAATCAGTGAAATTCCCCGATATCATTTTTGAATAATTAAAGTATTTTTAAATCATTGTAAAAGAACCAATATTTAGGTAGTTTGAAGTGGTTCAAACTTCAAACCATTGCTAAATTTGATTCCCTCATCTTATAAATCCCTAAAATGTTAAAAAACAAAATGTAAAAATTTAATAATTTATTAACTTTTATTTTTACCTCTTTATTAATTAGAAAATAATAATATTTTAACACATTTACATTCATACACATATCATACTTCTAACTTAACATTTACAAAATCACAATATTATGGTAAAAAAAATTTCACCATTAAACAAACCGTGATGAGGTGGGCTAAAATTGATATAATGCAAAATTTTTATAATATTAAATGAATTAGTTCGCCATTTTGCCATAGGTTCATATTGATGACCCTTTGAAAATAGCCTTATTACTTCCTACCTTTTTACCCGTTTTTTTTTGTGCCAAGCTGTGATTGGGTCGTTTTAGGTTATTATTATGGTTTAAAATATTTTAAAATTTATTTGAATTTAATTATTTAAAAATATTTATCAATTATTCAAATTATTTTTATGATGCTAAATAACTTGGAAAAATGTTGTTAAAAGTGAAAATAACGATAAAATAGTGAATTAAATTAATTATCAAAAATGGGATGAAATGGAATGTGAAATGGGATAAACAATAAAAGTAAAGAAAAATCATTTGATATTATTAAAATTTCCCTTCATCAATTGATAATATTGTTCCCAAACATATCTGCCTTTGCCCTTTCATCTGTTATTCGATTTGAATGAATGGGGAATTATTGTTAGCCTCCAAGCCATTGTTAACCTTTCAAATAAAAAAAAGCTTTAAAATACAAATAAATTTAATTTACATACCACAATATATTGAATGGCCCAATAAGGCATAGGCTTATGTGAATATTTGATTTCATTTTTCCCAACTTGGATTTTATAATGCTCATTCATCACTTCAACAACCATCACGAATTCACTACCTTCGACCAATGGATATAACAATGGATAAGGCGTTTCTCCTTTCCAAGTCTTGTTCTAAAAATATAAAATTGTAAATTAAATATTTTACATATAACTTACATAAAATGTACCGAATTTAGCATTGTCGGAGGTAAAATTAGCCATCATAACCGTTTGACCAACTAAAAAGCAATAAAATTTTTATATTTATTTCGACAAAAACAAACTAATTTCATGGAATTCCACTGCTTCACGGAAGAAACCGATCGAAATAAAAAGGCTAACTCCATCATTCTTTTTGATTTTTCCTTGGATCGTGATCATATTTCCAATGGCCAATGGCTTTTTTGGGTCAACTTGTTTGATGTTTGGTGGCAGTGGTTTTTGACCTTCGCCTTCGCATTTTCCTGTTTCTTTTCCAATTTTGAGATTTCTTAGGTTGCCAGAAATCTATTTCATTTTTAACATTTTATTTAAAAATATATAATAATATTAATATTTACAATAAGCCAATTGACCGTCCATGATGGTGGCATTAAATCTTTTTGCTTATTGGAGGGGTAGATGATGGCATCCCCACTGCGGATCTTAATCTTGTATTGGTTCTGTCCAGATGCTTGATTTCGTTCAGCTTTGATCACCACACTAAAATCTTGTCCGGCAGTGCCCAATGGATTTTTTTGCTTATACAGCTCACTTTGATTCAAATGATGCAATTTGCTAGTTATTATCAAAGTTCCCCCCTCATCTTCTGGATCATCAGGAAATGTGAATTCAATTTTCAGAAGCATGTCACCAACTGAAATAAAATAAAATAATTATCAAAAACATATATGTCACAGCCACTACTGATTATTCAGGCAAAATTAGCTTTGTCTGGCCAATATGATTATCTCTTCAGAAAAGCAGACATAATTGAGATTTGGTAAAATTAGAGAAAGGGTTATGGTTAGCGGTTCGGCGGAGAATGAGATTAGGTGGTAGGGGCTAGAGGTTTAGGGCTAGAATTATGCTTTACTTCTTAGAGCGGGATGATAATCAGTATTGGCCAGGCAAAACTAGTTTTACCCAGGGTGACCCAATTACCGCGAAAATGCGGCATTTGCCGCATTTTCGAACCTCTCGCCGCATTTTTTTCCGCATTTTTTACTTTTTCCATGGGCATTTTTGACTGCATTATTTTCACAGCGGCCAATTTTATATAAAATTTTTCACTCTGCAACCATTTTTAAGCTTAAATTTTCGCTGCGCGGCATTTTTGTTGAAAAAAAGGCAATAGGAAAATATTTCGAATAATTTTAAAATGAATTCTTAGCGAATTTTAAGCTTTTTTAAAAAAATGCCGCATTTTCACCGCATTTTTGATGCTTTTTGACTAATTTTTGCCGCATTTTTTATGGCCAATGCCGCATTTTCGGTCAAGTGAATGGGTCACCCTGGTTTTACCTGCAAATTAGTAATGATCTTAACATATATGTATGGAATGAAAAATTTGTATAAACTAATAAAAGAGGTAAATGTTTATATTTTTGTAATTAATTTAAATTTTTAATTTGAAAATTTTAGTAATTTTTTGACAAAATTTATATTCCATCCTCTCCACTTAATAAATTTTTATTTACTATATTTGTTCTCTTCGTTGGCTTCATGGAACAAATAAATTTGGAATGAAGATTTTTGTCCTTTCAATTCGATCGAATTGGCAGAAATGCACAATTCTTCGCCCTCCATAAACAGATGTTCCAATTCGTGTTTTTCGAGGATATAAGTCGGATTCTGATCTTCCTAAACAACAAAAAATTTATTTAAATTTGGCTTTTAAATTTCTAATAAATTACCTTATAATTCTCGATTGGCAGAGTCAACAATTTAATAGCACCTTTGAGCTGAATTGGATCAAATATATAAAAATATAATTCCTTCCTTTTTCATACTACCTATTTCAATTTCACAATTGTGCAAATGATAATTTAAATTTTTTATTTGTTTTTTAACTAATAAAGAAATAATTAATAAATTAGAACAAAATTTTAAAAAAATTTAATAAAATTTTTCCAAACTTTGTGTTTGATATTGCGAACATTTTATGTTTTTCTTTTTCCAAAATTTTTTTATATTTTGTCTTTTCAAATCTTTTGTGCTTTTTCTAATGTTTTGTATTTTTATTATCTCAAAAACATGTTTTGCTATTCCAACATTTTTTATGTGAAAAAATTTAAATTTAAATTAGCACCTTTCATCATTTTCAATTCTGAAATCGATTTTTATCATAATTCGTACCGAAATCCAATTGATCGTCCAAATTGGCAAATCTCCATGATATTCCATTTGATGTCCATTAACCGTCATTTTATAAAGGGTCGGATGGGTTTCATTTTTAAATCTTTCCATCACAATGATCAAATCAAACATTTGCCCTTGCTTGAACATGCCAAAGATTTTATTGGAAGGTTCAAACCATTTCCCCTGAATTCATTTAATAAATTAAATTTATTTTTCTGCTGAAATACATTGTGATAGGTGTTCATCACCAAGGTGGAATCGGTGCCATCAAAAGTGACATTAATTTGAAGGCATGTTGCACCAATATAATCTTGCCATTCCGGGGCATCGTGCATCAGATTGATCTCGATGTATTCGGCATTTGGCTCAACCATTCCATGAATTCGAATTGTTGACCCGCTGGTGACATCTTGGGCCAGCCGCATGGAATAAGGCATTTTTGGTAGTTCCCAATCCTTCAATTTATTAATTTAATTTAATTCAAATCAATTATAATATATACCTGATGTTCAATTTCACTCTTTTCAATACGCCCCATGAAGGCATTGGTCCTCACAAAAACAGTAACATTCTTCAGCTCCTCTCTTCCAAAAAGCCAAAAATTGTTGTTGCCCACCATTTGTTCATTATCATCTTGCACATAAACCAATTCGAAGGAATATTCGTGGATGTGAATTTCAATACGAATATTTGAATATGGCAGCAGCAGTCGGTGTTCGGATGGCAAACGGCTTGGCAATACCGAGTAATCCCAATTCTATAATATATTATATGTGTGAAAAAACAAAAATTTTCATCATAATATTTATAGAGATGAAAGTCCATAAATGGATTATACCTAGTTTTAAGAGAATATATATAAAATTTTAATTTTAAGTGGTTTATTTATAATATAAGAGATAGGCCCCAAAAAATAAAAATTAATAAAACTTTTGATAATGAAGGAAATAAAATTTATTTCAGTAGATTTTTCAAAATAATATTAAAATAATTTTTAAATTCATTGAATTTTTACCAGATCATGATAATGGATGTTTTCATCCAAAATTGTTAGACTAATTGACATGCCATTTTCTTCCATTGCAATTTCGACGGATTTAGTGTCGGCAATTGGAGAGAACCAAATTGTGATAATGTCACCCTTCTTCATTGCTCCAATATTTTTTGTTGTTTTCACCACTGTATTATTTATTTGGCATTCATTCGAGCCATAATTCACCGAAGGGAGTCGCTCTGGATCAACGACATAAATTGGATGGGTGAACTGAAAATTGACAACTTAATGAATTCCAAAATTAAAAAAACTAACCCAGGATTCCATTGTGCAATTACAATCCCGGAAGACAAACAAATGCAATTCCTTCACGAATTCCATTGGCAAAATGTCCATGGTAAGCAGCCAAAGACCAGCAAATTGTTGCATTGTTGCCCCATGTCCAATGTTGTCCATGAAGCCGTTATATTGGATATTATCACGAGCAAATCTTCGGACAATTCCTAAAATATCCAGAAATGATCATAAAGAAATGAAATAAATTCGGAAAATTCAAAGAATCAAATTCATAAAATTTTGACCCAAAGACATTAAACATGAAATTCTTTTGAGATAATTTTGCTCATTCTTTTCAAAATTCTATTTAAAACTCACTTATCCTTCCGACTTCGTTATCTGGAAGGCGAACGAATGATGACAAACTGTTCTCTCGGCCGAAATTAATCCAAAAATAGTCCACCAAGGGCAGAATAAATCTAATAATGAGGAAAATAAATAAATAAATAAATTAATTAATTAATAACAAACATATGATCGGTGATCGAGAGCTCCAAAATGATCTTTTTCTCTTTTTCATTTGTGCTGATCCGAATGCCATGAAAAATATCGCGTTCTCCTGGATATTGCTGTCGACATTTTTCCACGATATCCATCTGAATTTAGAATAAATATTGAATTTTTCGGCAAAATAAAATGATTAATTCAATCATTAACAATAGAAATGGTTCAAAAGAGCGATTGAAATTATGCATAAATGAAATTTTGGAAGGATTAATAATCCAAATTCCCAATCAATACTGTATTAAAAGAAAATTGGCCTACTTTTGCCGGATGATTGCGCACTTGATATTGCTTTCCCGCAGCCAGACCATTGGTTGTTCTGCTCGGGTCCAGTTGACTTCGATAGCAAATGATCAATCTGTTTGAGTAAAATATTATAAAATGTGGGAAATTGATAAGGATGAATGGGCTTTTCACAAAGAAAATAAATTTTTATACAAATTTCCCGAGAAAAAGATATGGAATTGCCAAATTAAGATAAGCAAAAAAAACAAACCCAGGTTTGGGGCACAAAAATCCATTTGGCAGGCGAAAATGCAGCCCAAATGAATCCATAACCGGCTTTCCAGGCAGGGGCATGCATTGGTCCATTTGTATGAAGGGCAGTACAAAATGGTGTCGGCTCATTGTGGTGAGGTAAATGCTGAATTAATTGGTAAATTAGAATCTTGATTCATAATCTTATCAAATATTATTTGAGGCAAAATGTTTTTAAGGGAAATATTAAATGTTTCGAGAAAATATGTTTTAAGAGAAACACAGGGAAACATAATATTTTTCATTAAAAAATGTTTTAAAGGAAAACAAAATGTTTTTGAACGAATTCAAAATGTTTTTGTGGGAAACACAAAATGCTTTCGAGGGAAAACACAAAATGTTTTTGAGGGAAAACACCAATGATTTGAGGGAAAACACAATTTTTTGAGGGAAAAACTCAAAATGTTTTTGAGGGAAAACACAAAACAAAATGTTTTTGAGGGAAAAGGAAAACACAAAATGTTTGTAAGGGAAAACACAAAATGTTTTTGAGGGTAAACACAAAACAAAATGTTTTTGAGGGAAAAGGAAAACACAAAATGTTTGTGAGGGAAAACACAAAATGTTTTGAGGGAAAAATCCAAAAGGTTTTTGAGGGAAACACAAAATGTTTTGAGGGAAAAATCCAAAAGGTTTTTGAGGGAAACACAAAATGTTTTTAGGAAAAATTAATTGGAAAATAAATTTTGCTTAAGAAAAAATTTTACAAAAAATGTTAGAAAAAAATAATGTCGAAAGAAATTAAAAAAGTTTTTTTTTTAATTTTAGAAATATCCGATAAATAAAATAAAAAGAAGGAAAAATAAAATTTCAAACGTTTGTATTTTTTCAAAAAGGGATCATTTTTTAAGTTTTCCCCAAATCAACTCACGGTTCATCCTCCGGTCGATCATTTCCGCCGACGATGACCAAAAGGCGGACAACAAGCATGAGGGCAATTGTCTTGCGCAGATGAAGAACAGCATTTTTAGGACCCCGAAATGGACCGATGGCCGAAGATTTCATCGGAGAAGGAGAAATAAAATTTAATTCAGAGGAAATTATTTTCTGCTGGTTTGGAAGGAATTGGGGAAATAGAAAAATAAAATGAATGAATTGGTTTTGATTGAAGGGAGGAAGGAAAATGGCTTATGGGTGGGCCAAATTAAAGAAATGACGATATTTTTGGAATCAGCCAAATAAAATAAATTGGGGAAGAGGGAACATTTTGGCCAAAATGGGTAATGTTTGATTCATAATTTGGCCAAATAGGGAAGTAAAAAATAAATTTATTAGGATGGGATGAACATAGAAGAGACGGGGATGGAGGGGGAAGGGAAAGAGGAAAATTAAATGGACAAAAATGTTGATTCACTTTTTGGTTTTTGGATGGGCCAAATTACTGAAATTAAAAAGGAAAATTAACAGAGAAAAATATAATTTTCGTTTTTGTCCATTAAATTATTACCACTAATAAGAAAAAGGGGAGGATAGAATTGACCAAAAAAATAATGTTTGATTCATCATTTTGGCCAAAATTAGGGATATGGGAAAAATATATTTTTACTTATTATGATGATAAACATTAAAATTAAATGATGTAATCGTCTGCAGAAAAATTAAAAAAGGTTGAATCGTAAAATATAAATTTGAGATGGAAATTGGATATAAGTGGCGGGGGGAGAATTAAAATCCAAAATGTTTTTTTTTTTTAATTCAACTTATTTTTCAATTAGAAATAAGCATTGATGAAAAGAGAGAAGAAATGTTAATCTAATAGTGAAAATTAATTTATTTTAATAATTTGATTTGCCAATTATAAATACTCGAGAATTTTTTCACCTTAGTCACCCAAGACCCAATCATTAGAAAATTCATCATATTATTATAATTCGTATCCGTGTAACCGTAGGCTGAGTATGTATAATATTCCTCTCTCACTGTTTTGATACCATTTTTGCTTCAATTTCACTTTTTCCAATCTTAAATTCGACGAAATATTCCATTTTAACTTAAAATTTAAAAGCAAATTATGGTGAATCTTTCTCTAATAACATGCCATTTCGTCAGAATTTTATATCTTATTTATTAGGTCTAAGTTAATCCCTCTCATTTTCTTTTTATCCCTTAATTTTCAACCTGTTCATTAATTCACCCTTTTTAAATTGTCTAGCTGTTAAAGCCTTAATATCAACTAACACCTGCCAATTTAGTCATTTTCTTCTATCCAATATTTTAAAAATTGTCACATTTATTTGGCTAATAGCTACCTTCTTTATCTTAAATTTCGTTTTTGAAGAAATGCTCAATATTGAATAAAATTTTCTATGCTTATAACATTTTGATAAAAGTAATAAAATTCATTGTTTGAAAAATATTGTTTTTTTTAAGAAATTTTGATATTGTTTAAAATAATATTTGTAATTAAAAAATTTGTTCAAATTTAAAAATTGGAAAAATAAATTATTATTTCCAGCTGAAATGAATACAACGGTACCATCAAATGCCGAAAATGAGAACATAATTATTTTGACAGCTAAAATTGCCTCGGCATTGGAATTATTTTTGGTCCATCCAACGCAGGGGTGGGGTCGAAATTTCGATTTTCGATTTCGATCGTCGAAATTTCGATGTTTTAGTTTCGATTCGATTTCGATTTCGAAAAGCGCCGAGTTTCGAAAAAATTTCGAAAAAGGCAAAGGGGGGACCCTTTGCTAGTTTCAATCAAAAATTTGGTAAATTTTTTGAAACGAATTCCTTTTTTTTACTTTCAATTTTCTTCTTTATCAATTATATTTTATTCTTCTTCTCTTTGATTGGCATAATTCTAAATCCTATATCAAATAAATTCTTTCGGATTAATATTTAATTCCTAAATCAATAAATTTTACATTGTTTTTTTTGTTTTTTAAGAATAAGGAAATGAAAGAACATGGTAAAGATTCTTGGTGGTATTATTTTGATAGAATTGGCAAAACAACAAAAGCCCAGTGCAAAGTGCCAACATGCAAAAAAAGTTATTGATCAAGGCCCAACAAAAGCAACAACCAAATTAGAATGTCATTTGAAAAATTATCATAAACCGCTTTATGAACAACGAGAAAAAGCCAAAAAAGAAGTCGAACAACGAAAACAGGCACAACAAAACAAATTGTCTTTCAACCGGAAAATATCAGAAATGATTCAAGGTTAATTTTAAGCATTCGGATGGATCGCGAACATCAGAGCAATCTGATCAATCAATTCAAGATGAGTTTGGTACGGCTGTCCAGGTTCGCATTCAACCTTTTTTTGAAACAGAAAATTATTTTCCAATAGGAACTTGACAAATATTTGCGTGGGCGAAGAACCGATTCAAAAGTGAACCTATCGGCTTGGTGGAATGAAAATCAGGCGGAATTTCCATTTCTTTATCAACTCTATGAAAAATACCATTCGGCACCAGTTGGCAGCGTCGAAAGTGAACGTGTATTCATTTCTGCCCGCTTTATTGTCAATGATTTGCGCCAAAGTTTGACACCAGAAAATTTGAAAAAGCTTCTTTTCCTTCACCAAAATGTGCCACTTTATAATTTTAAATTTTGATGCATGAATATTAAATAATTTTTTGAAATATGATTGAATATAATTTTTGGATAAAAATTTCACCTTTTGTATTTTTTGAATTTTTTTTTCAATTTTTAAAGGATTTTAAAATTTTTTTTGAAAAATTTCGATTTTCGATTTCGATTATCGAAATTTCGACGTTTTAGTTTCGTTTCGATTTCGATTTGGAAGTGAGTTTCGATTTCGAAGCAAATTTCGATTTCGATTTTTTTGAGTTTCGACCCCAGCCCTGATCCAACGGCATTTATTATGTCCATTTTTAATTTTTCGCTGATTTTCAACACAAAATTGCTTCATCCCAATTTGAAAATTATTTTATTAACTCAGAGTGCCACCATTGCATCGGTTTTATTATATTTTTAAATGTTTTGTAAATTTGGGGTTAATTAATATAATAATTTCATTTTTTCCATGTTACAAAAATAAAAATATTTATTTATTAAATGTGAAAACAAAATAAGGAGAAGGAGTCTATTAATTTACACAAAATAGAATTAAGTTACATAAAACTTTCGTGTCGATAAAAAATCATTTTTTTGAAGCTATATAACTTGGTTAAATCACATTTTTTAACGATTCCCTATCCCTAACTCTTAGCCCCTAACCCCTAATCTCATCCTGCCCTGTGAACCTAACCCTGAGTGAGCCCTAATACCTAATTTGGCCAAGTTATGGCCTCATAAATATAATATTTTTCGACACGAAAGAATTTTTGATGAATTAAATATTTTTTGTGTAAATTAATATTTTCCCTTAAAATAATTCTATTATTTTAGTTCTCAATGACACGGATCATATACGTGACTGGCAAATTCATTATTGGGGATGTATTTTATTTTGGCTTAATCCCTTTGCAAACATTTGGCACTTTTACAATATTTTTTCGAAATTACATAATGCATGCCCTTTTATTGGAACGCACCATGGCTACCATTTTTTTCCAAACTTATGGCCAATTCGATAACATTTGCCCTATTTTGCCTATTTGTAGTTTGGCCATTTCGGTTATTGCCTCCAATCTAAATGATTAATTAATTTTTCTCTTAAATTTTCACAGATTATTTTGTCAATTTTGCAAAGTTTTTACCAGGGAAATGGCTTCTTTACAGATTTTAATACTATCATTTTTTATTCCTTATTTATTCTACTAACATTATTCGAATTTGTTGTGAGTTCGTTATTTTATAAAAAAAATAATTATTACGCCTAAAAAATAATTGATATTATTATTTATTATTGTAGGAAAAAAATTAAAAATTTACTCATTTTTAGATCATTTTAATGCTTTATACCTTCAATTGGAAATTTTATCGCATCCAACAGGCATTACCATTGAATCAACGTTATCAAGTGAATATTAATAAATATTTAATACGTTCATAGGGCCCAGACTCGAAATCATACAAATGTTATACCATTCGACGCGTCTTGACGAGCTAAATACGAATATGCAAAAAAATCTGCGCGGCTACGACTTTTGGCCAAGTTATGGCCATTAAAAGCCATTTTCCCATAAAAGTGCTTGGTCCCCCCTATGGGTCGAAAAATTTTAAATTTTTTTCATAGCGATATTATAGCTCATTTGTCGCGGCTCGAAGAGCAGATTCCGAATCTGTGATTGGTTTCGCGTTAAATACTCAAAGAGAAAAAAGTTATGGTCATTTTTCTCCCGCTGGAATGTGTTGGAACTGCGGAGGTAATGTAAGAAGGGACTCCGGAGTGGCGTAGCCGTAGCGACGACCCGGACCGCGGAGCGGTCCGGCGGCGAGCTTAGCGAGCGCTAGCGAGCTAAGTGAGCCATGAGGAGCGAAGGCGGAGCACACGTAGGAGTCCCTTCTGAAATGTCCACCGGAGCAGTTCCAATCCGTATTTCCTTTGCGCAATTTGGTTCATAACTTTTTTATTTTTGAGTTTTATGCAAAAACGATGACGGATTTGGATTCTGCTCATTGAGACGCGTCGATTGAGCTATAATATGTCCTTATAAAAATTTTGAACTTTTTCGACCCATAGGGGGGACCCTTTACTTTTTCGATTTTCGAGTGGCCATAACTTGGCCAAAAGTCATTGCCGCAAAATTTTTTTTGCATATTCTTATACAACTTGACGAGCTCTATCGAATGGTATATCATTTATATGATTTGGCGTCTGGGCCCTATGAACGTATTTTTCCATATTTTATTAATCAATAAATTTTGACTTTTTTTAAAGAATTTTTCAATAGCTTTCGAAGTTGTCAAATTAATATAATTATTAATATATTTTAAATTAGAATTAAAATATATAGAAATTACAAAAAAAATTTATTTTTTAAGCTCTCCGAAAATATTCGTACTACCAAACAATTGATGCCAACATTTTTCTTCCATTTTGCTAATATTTGTCTGAATTCAAGCATTCAATATATTCTATATTTTCATGTGCTGGAATCCCCTCAAATGAAAAGTTTTTATTTCACGTGGATGATTCTCTGCAATGGAATATTGCATTGCCTTATTGAATTGACTGTGATCACGTAAATTAATTAATTAATTAATTAATTCCCATCAATTTATTATTTAGATTTAAATTAACTAAAATAATGCACAACATTCATTTTATACATCTCATTTATCATTTCCATTCCAGGCATCATCCATTATTGAGGAGAAAGGCAATGAATTGGCTTCGAATAATCACTCGATTGCGCAGTGCAAATGCAGTAGAAGATTCGGGCCATTCTCAAAAATTACAACAAATGGCCAATTTGAATGGACAAACATTGATTTCCGTTTCCGAATCGGAAAGTCATTTCAAAATGCTTGAAGAATTGTGGAAATGAAAAAATTAAATGGGAATATATGTACATAAATTCATCTTTTTCAATTTTAAATTCATTCTTTTAAATTTTCCAATTTTTTATTAAAAATTTCTAAAAATTTCATAAATCAAATTTACGATGAGTTTTATATTTTGTAATTTCTTTTTATATTATATAGATAAATTTTGTTTTGTCGTCATAAATTTTTTATTTACAGGGTTCAAATTCATTCCCTCTCAATTTCCGCGTATCTCTCAATTTTTCAACCATTTCAATAATTCAGGCATTATTGAATTGGTGAACTATTAAAACATTAACCGTTAATTGACACCTGCAATTTTGCCGCCAATTTCTTCTAAACAATAATTTTAATAAAATTGTCACTTCTAATTTGGCTAATAAGAGCAATAGTAACCTTAAATTAAATTTACGTCTGAATATGAAGAGAAATGCTCAATATTAAATAAAATTTATGTTCATAAAATATTGATAACATTTTGCTATATTAAAATTCAAAAATTATTATTTTAATTTACAAAAACTTTTAAATTAATTTTTAAATTAATTTTGACCAAGATTATTTTAATTTAGAGTGATTTATTTCCAAAATATTTAAATATATATTTTAAATAAATGAAAAAAGGCTTTTTTAAATATTTTTTAATTTTAAATGTCAATTAATAAAAATTTATGCGCCAATATCAATAATTATTTCTTCTAAAGAAAGTCTAAATTTTCATAATTTTCACACTCCCAAAAATTGAAATGAACTCAACGGGACCATCAAATGCCGATATTTCTGACAATATAATTTTGGCAGCTACAATTGGTTCAGCAATGGAATTGTTTTTAATGCATCCAATGGCATTTATTATATCCATTTTCAATTTTTCGCTGATTTTCAACACCAAATTGCTTCATCCCAATTTGAAAATTATTTTACTAACACAAAGTGCCACCATTGCTTCGGTTTTTATTTTTTAATTTTTTTAATTGTGCGGAAATTTCTGTACTATGGAATTAATATTGGTACTTACGCTTAAGTAGTATCTACCACCAGCTCGGATTTTTCACCCCCAAAATTACCTTAATTACTCCCAAAATTTGTTTCACTTTTTTATTGTTTTACAATCAAATATGAATAATAAAATGAGAATCCCCAAAAAAATTTTCAAATCCTGGAGGTGTACCTTAATATTTAATATTGGATTTCATATTCCGAATTATTATTTTAAAATTTAAAATATTCTATATTATTTGTTTTATAAATGTTAAGATGATATAAAGTTTATCGAAATTAATTATGAAAACAAAAATGGATTAAGAAAAAAATAAAAAGTAATCAAATTTAATATTTACTCTTATTAATTTCTTCTAAATAAATTACTTTATTTTTTATTAAAATAGAATTCATAGATTATTATTTATTAATATAATTAAAAGCGGAACAAGCAAAAAATAATTAATTTTTTTAATAGTTCTCATTGAGTCGGATCGCATATGTGGCATACAAATTCATTTATGAGGATATATTTTACTTTGGATTATTCCCAATTCAATCATGGGGAATATTCACAAATTTTTTACGCAATTACATCATTCATGCACTTTTATTGGAACGCATTGTGGCCACCATATTTTTCCGAACTTATGGCCAATTCGACAACAATTGTCCAATTTTGGCCATTTGCAGTATTGGCATTTCGGTGATTGCTTTAATTTCAATGCGGAATATAATTCTCCAAATTTACACAGATTGTTTTTTCTTTTTTACAATGTTTTTACCAGAATGGAACTCTACGCTTTACTGATTTTTTAAATATTCTTTTTCATTCCCTATTTACTCTACTGACATTGTCCGAATTTGTTGTGAGTTCGATTTATTTTTAAATTATTGTAAAATAATTATATTCACATTATTTAAAAAATAATTATAATTTACAGAATAATATTTACCCATTTTGTCAGGTCATTTTAATGCTTTATACCTTCCATTGGAAATTTTATCGCTTCCAGCAGACATTGCCATTGAATCAACGGTATCAGGTAAATATAATTTTAAATATTCTTTAAAGAAAATTTCTATTAAATTTGAATCTTCTTGGAATTTTTCAACTCGCAAATTTTAGGATTTATTTTATTTTAAAATTTTAAAGCCGTCAAAATTAAATTAATTCATTTTAGATTTAAAAAATGAAATATATTGAGTAAAAATTAAAAATTTTATTTTTTTCAAGCTCTCTGAAAATATTCGCACTGCCAAACAATTAATGCCAACATTTTTCTTTCATTTTGCCAATATTTGCCTGAATTCAAGCACTCAATATGTCCAATATTTTCATGTGATTGATTCCCCGCAAATGATCAGTTTTTATATCTTGTGGATGATTCTAATCAGTGGAATCCTTTCTTCACTCATTGAATTGACCGTTATCACGTAATTATTCAATTAATTAATTAATTAATTAATTGGTCCATTCATTACATATTATATACTATTTGGCCATTTCATTCCTTATCTGTCACTTTTTTCAGGCATCATCCATTATTGAGGAGAAAGGCAATGAATTGGTTGCGAATTATCATTAGATTGCGCAGTGCAAATGCAGTAGAGGATTCGGGCCATTCCCAAAAACACCAACAAATTGCCAATTTGAACGGACAAACATTGATTTCAATTTCCGAATTGGAAAGCCATTTCAAAATGCTTGAACAAATGTGGAAATAAGTGGCCATATAAATTGAGATAGTTTTTTTGAATAATTTTTAATTGATAAATTTATTTTTTTTTATTTCATTTTATGCACTAATTTCGTATCCCTAAATTTTATTCCGGTAATAAAGAAATTATTTTCTGTTAATTTAATTTTGTGTTTGATGCTGATATGGACCAATCTTTGATAAAAATGTGTCACAATTATTTTAAATAAAGAGGCGAGAATATTAATATCAAAGTCAATCTACTCTTTTTTGATAAAAATACGACGCAATGGAAAGAAATGATTCATCCAAATATAAATAAATAAGTTGAAATTTGTGTTCCTTCAAAAACACTTCCAATTTTTTTCAACCCCTCCATTTTTTTAAAAAATAAATTTATAATATTTTTTATTATCAAACTTTATTAATCATTGTTAATTTTTCGAATGGCGAGTGCTTGATTTCAAATAAGATTATGGCCTGAAAGAGTATCTGAACAATTTATTTTGGCATTAGCCCTCAGCATTTTATTATGTTTTACAAGGTAAAAAGTTTAAATTTTTAATTAAAATTTTCTTTTAGCATTTATTTAGCAGCCAAATGGATTGTTTTATTGCCATATAGAATTGTGAGGAAATGTTGGAATTGGATTTTTGGGAAAAATGACAAGAAAGAAGCAGCAGAAGAGGAAAAATGATGGAAATAATAATAATCAATGAAGAAATTTATTAAAAGATAATTTTTATTTTTATCTTCATTTGGCACTGGAAATTTATAGTTTTATGAATATTTATTTAAATTTATTATACACTAATTTAATCAAGTAAAATTTAATACAAAAATAGAAATAAACAATTTAAAATTAAATTACTAGAATTATGAATAAAAAAAATATTTACAAAAGTTTTTTTGCAAATCGCTAGATTCTTCTTTGTTCATTAATATTATTTTTGTTATTCTTCAATTGTTGAAGACTGCTACTATTATTCATCGATGAAATATGTTGGATTTGATTTTGGCTACTGGATTGAATGGAGGAAAGCCGCCGGGATTGATGATGTGGTTGGTGGAGAACATTCATCGAATAAATTTGATTGCTATTCGATAATGCCGTATAGAATTGCCTGAATGCTTTCCGATATTCCGTGCTGAAATAATTAAAATTAGAACTTTAAATACTGGAGCGAAATTTGCGAAACCTAAATTCGTTCACTATTTAAAAATTTGGTACAATGTTTTATCCCGTTATTGGAATGAAGTAGATTATGATTAGAGAAAAAATTGTTGATTTAAGAGGAAATTCAAAAATTTATGACTTACTGGTAAAAATATAAAAGTTTTGATTTCTTTGCCATATTTTCAAGCCAATATATATATTTGATTAATTTTGATATTAAAATGATGTACGAAAATAACTTAACTTTAGTATAAAAAAATTATCAATTGCCGTAAGATTGCAAAATATTTTATGATGTGCAAAATTCGAAAAACTTTTGAAATATTTAAATGAATTCGCACCTGTTCACATAGAGAATTGGAGCATTAGAAGCGGCACAAATATTCAAAAGGCCACCGGCAATGAAAGAAATGTGCCAAATGGTGACGAAGTCAAGACCGAAATTCACATTCAATAAAATTTCATAAATTATGAAATTGATGGCATAACCACCAATACTGACACATAAAATGATGAACAGAGAACGCAAAAGACGCATATTCGTTTTGGCGCTCACTAAAAAAAATTAAAATATTAATTTTAAATGGAAAAAATTATTAATAACCAAAAAAATACCTATTTAGATATTTATTTTTTTAATGCCGAAATAATTTTTTTATTTTAATTATAATTTTTTTCTCTAGAAAAAAAATTAATAGCCGAAAAAAATTTCGCATTTTTATGTCCTTATAGGTAAAAAGTAGATTAAATAATTATATCACCCTTAAAATTATCATTTTGGGCAGGGACATTATTTTATTACAATTTATTATATGTATGAATTTTCCAAATAAAATTACCGCTTTTATTGCATCGAATAATGGCCCCAATAATCAAATAGCAAATTGCAGATAAAGTCAATGGCACAATAAGTAGAAGAAACCAAACTGCTTGAAAGTCACCGTTTACCGGAAAAACTTCGGCCAAACATACTGTTGTTGGACTTAAAATTAATTAAAAAATATATTATTTATGAATTTTAATGTTTACGTTCCAGCATATTTTTGACCATTCAAAATAACAATATGGCTGCAAATTGCACCATATATCAGCATTAATGCAGTCAAAATAGCCAAATAACCCTTTTTGTATTGTAGACATATATTGTTGTGGCTGTAAATTTGAATTAAGATATTAATAAAAAATGAATAATAATTTCATCAAATATAATTCGCTCATCAGTCAGTTCAATAATCAAATTCCATTACCTATACCTAATAAGACATTATTTTGTTTATTTAACTTAAAGAGCCCAACTAATTTGGAAATAAAAAGCGAAATACTTATAGTAATAAGCCTAAAGTGACCGATATTGTGTAGTGCTTTTATAAAATTTAATATTAAAAAAGTTATTTTATGTTTTTGAATGTAATATAAACGATTATTTTTTGGGAAAAATACAACCCATAAGGATATTGAAATTGATCTATTCAAAAAATGTCCTATTTTATATTTTATTGGCTAATTTGTATTTTTCCATACAATGTATCAGATGAGATTGCCAACAAACGATCCAATGCAGCCAAAAGCATTCCCATTAATGATTGGCCCATGCAAAAATGTTGGGGCAATGTAATCCATGCGGCCAATTCCAAATCAATGAAATTGATGCCACTGACCACAATGGCAAAGAATATGGAGTGCCCTATTTGGTGGATTGCCTCAGCCAAACAAATCAATGCCATCAAATAATTCGCAGTTCCGCGCAATGAACTAAAAAAATTTATATAATATATTTAAATAATTATATTAATATTTTTGAATTTTACTTGGATAAATATGTTGTGAGAAGGACGAATGAATTTAAAAGAAAGCCGCAAACACCTATTGTCCAAATGAGGAATGCAGGCCCAATCAAAGCAAAAGTTGGGCCCGAATTGCGGTAGGCCAAATAAAGCTGTAAAAATATTTTCCATCAATTCTTTAAACATTAAAATTTTTTATTTATTATTTATAAAAACTATTTTAATTATTTAAAATTATATAATTAATTAATTTACTGGATTTGTTGAATTTGTGTTGATGGCCATTTTTTATTTGATTGGATTAAATTTGTTTAAAATTATTCTAAAAATAAATAAAATAACAGCATGAAAAAAATTGTGACAAAATGAGTCAGAAAACACTTGAAAATTATTTCCAATAAATAAAAAAATTTGTAGAAAATAATGAGAAGCAGAAAATGGGCAAAAAAAATTTTCCAATGTTCGCATTGATGCTTTTGTTTAATACAAAAAAATACAATTTATTTGTTCAAATTTTTGGAATGAAAATAAAAGAGAGTCCAATGTCCAAGTCCATGTGACCAAGGGACCAAAAAAATATTTTATAAGGAAGCTAAAAAAGTGGATTATCATTATTAATGTTAAATAATAAAAAAGTGTTTTTTAAATGATTTCTTTGGCTTTTTATAAATACTTTTAAATTTGATTATTTTTGTCTGCATTTTTAGAAAAATTTTTGGAATAAAGATAATAGAAAGAGAAGAGTCCATGAAGTCTGACCAAGGTATAATAAAAAATATTTGACGAGTTAATATTTAATATTTCAGGATTTCGATTGGCTTTTTATTCAAATTTAAAAATTTAATTATTTTTTTCTGACTTTTTAGAAATTAAAGTCATTAAATTTAATTTTTAAAGATACACTAGTTTGATTTATGCTGCATTTTCTAATATTAGGACGAAATACTCAGCAGGTTGCCAAAATTTGGTCAAAAAAATTTACAAAAAGTTTCGAGAAAAATTAAATTTAATAATGCCAGTGCAATAATAAATAATCAATTTAAATTCAAGGAAAGTTGAAATTCTATTAAAAAATTGGTTGAATACGTGAAGAATTTTGTTATTGCAAAAAAAAAAAGAATTAAAACAATTTGGTTCCAAACTTCAAATGATGCTTAATTACATTTAAAAATGCCATTTTAATGTCAATTCGGGAGCAAAATGTATTATTCTTTAAAAAAATTTAAAAAAAAGTTTATTTTAATTTCCTAATTATTTACATAAATTCTTGATTTATGAACAATAAAATTCCCACGAAATAAAATGCAAATTCATAAAGTCACATTTTTGTGTTTTGCTTTTTATTTTTGACAAATAATTAAAAAAATAATCCTATATAATTTTCTAATATCATTGCGTGTCTATTTTTTGGTTTTGATTTGAAATATAAAAAACAAAAGAAAAAACAATAAATCAAAAGGAAAATGACAATGCTGCAACCAACAAAATTAAAATTGTACTACATTTTATATATTCATTGTAACATTTTTCATTTGATCATTTATTTGACATTTTTTGTTCTTTTTATACTTTTGGAATATTTTATTTATTTAAAAAATTTTCCGAATGTAAAAAAAAATATTTCAAAAAATATTTTGGAAAATATTTTTTGATATTTAAAAAATTAAAAAATAATTCAATCTATGCCCTACTTTTTGATATTTTAATTTTTTTATCAATTTGTAATTTAAAAATTTTTGTCATTGAAAATAAAATTAGTTAATTAATTGAGTGTATTTTTTTAAATTAAGATGAAATGAATGTTAATATTTTAATTAATTTATTTATAAATAATTTTTCAATTTCTTGGGAAAATTTTGTTAATGGATGGCTATTTGAATAAAATAAAGAATTAAAAAATGAATAGATCCGCATGAAGAATGATCGCAAAAATGTGTTAAGCTCATCCAATGGGAAAAACGAACAAAACAAAAATTATTTTTACAAAAATTGAGAAAATTTTCTCACAATGTAGAAAATGTAAATCTATCATTTTTCTTGGTATATTTTTAGATACCTAGAATGAACAGGAAATATTTTATAATTTACCTTAAAATTTAATTAAATATCCATTGGAAATGTGCAAGAAATTTGCATAATTTAATTTATGACCTTCTATTTTTAATCAAATTTATCTAATTGCTAGAAAAAGTTTGTGGATCATAAAAGTTAGTAAAATTTTTAAATATTTATGTGAAAATATGAGAAATAAAATATTTTTAAATGGCTAAATAATTTGCAAAGAAGAGAGAAATAACGATAAAAATTTTAGCAAAAAAATATTATTGACCATAAATAACTAAAGGAGAAAAAATTTTCAATAATTCAAATTTTTTAAAAATCTGAATAATTTTTAATAAATAAAAAAATATTAATTTGAATCAGTTAAATGAAATTTTCAAAAATGAATTAAAATTAATATAAAAAAAGTTGCAATTATTTTATAATTTGAAAATATTTTTAGATTTTTTAAGAAAAATTTAATATTCAATTATCTATAATAATTCATATAAACATGAATTACAAAAAAAATTTAAAAAAAATGAAATTAAATAATAAAGAAAATATTAATTTGACAAAATAATAAAAGAATTTTGAATAATTTATATAAAAATTTTATAAAAATCACGAATAAAAAAATTTGCCATTTTAAATACAGAAAAGAGACATTTATTCAAGTTAATGAAAATTTACTACAAAATTGGGCATCAAAATTCAAAAAGTACGAAAATTTCAAAAGAAAAAACCAAAAATGAGACAAAAAGCAGACAAATTTCGCGGAAATATCAAAGAATTTCCAAAGATAGGAGATTGAACGAAAAATGAAACATTCCCTTCGATGGAATAAAAAATGAACTAGGAATCCCAACTAAAATAAATAAATATTCCCATCAGTGAGAATAATTTTTTACTATACAAATTTATATTGAAAATGGGAGAATTCAAATCATTTGGAACATTTGCAATTTTTTGGTAGATGGCATTTTCGAATACTTTTCAATAATTTTTTAAAAATATTTGTATATATTGTCCGAATTTCTATGCAAAACGAAAATGTATGGAATTTGTCTACAATATAAATACTGTTTTATGAAGTATTTAACGAGTAATTTTATTTCGCATATTCTTTATATATTTGCATATTTTTGGAAAAAAATGTTTTTCAAAAATAAATTAAAAATTGAACTTAAATCAAAAATTTGCACATTTTAAATTTTCGTATAATTGATCTATTGATAATTTTGAAATATATTTTTTAAATATTCATTTTTTACTAATTCCACTTAAATCTAAAATCTGAATTTGAAATTTTTTTTACAAATAATCCATTAAAAATCCTGAAGGATTTCAATTATTAAAAAAAAATTATTTCCAAAATATTTTTGATGAATATCAGGAAAAAATGAATTCGTAGTTTTATGATGGAAGATTTTAGTTTCTGTAGCAATGAGTCTTGATTCATTTTTATTTTATATTATAAAATGCTTGACGCATGACACTATTGCTTAATATAAGGATTATTAATTTTTTCAATAAAGAGGGTCAATCACAAATTTGGCAGAAATCTCGAATTATTTCCAATAAAATTTTGAAATAAAATTAACAATAATTCATAATTGACTTTATTTGATTAAATTTTATTATAAGAATTAAATTTTTAGATGTTATTTGAAAGGAAAGGACCCAAAAATTTTTATTGCAAATGTTTTGTGTTCAAAATAAAATTTAATTTGTTATATTCAATTTCATAAAAATTTAAATATTTTATTTAGTTTTAATTATGAGCAGCAGAGAAATAATGGGAAAAGAAGTTTTGAAATTATAAATAGGTATACGAAAAATATTTTGTACAAAATAATTTGAGAATTTTGAATAATTTAATTGGCCCTTCAACAAAATAAAATTCATTAAAAATCATGAATGAAAATTTGCTTTTTAAAATGCTAAAAAGAGACATTTAATTGGCTTTAATGAACATTTTAATCTGAAATACAAAATTGTATCTTAAAAATGGAAGAACATTTTAAAGAGAAAGACCCAAAAATGAGAACAAAAAGAAATCAAACAACATGCGTGAAAATATCAAAGTTTTGTTCAAACTTCAAACCATTTTTGCCGAAAAAAGATGTACAAAATGAACTGCCATCGCAACAAAAATAAATATTCCCTTCAATGGAAACAATTTTGTGGTGCACAAATTTTATATTTAAAATGGGAAAATTCAGCGTTCAAAATTACCCTAGAAAATGTCATTTAATAAAAATTAGGTGGTATAAAGGGTAATAACCGAATTCGTTTGTGTCAAAAATTTTTTAAAATAAATGATGGATTTTAATTTATTGCTTATTAGTGTCAATTTGCTGTAGCTCCACTCCAAAAAAGGTTAAAGTGGTCATTACTCATTACTTTGCCTTCATGGCTTCACGGGAAAAAGAACAAAAATTTTCCATCCAAGGACAATGCCTGCCTTTTCGAGATGAAGCGGCCCTAGAGAGAGATAGGGAAAGGAGAATCAGTCTATAACAACTAGAACAATGCCGAAATCATCCAAATCCAAATAATGGAAATCTATGATAAAATTAGAAAATATTATTTTTGTTTATAAACTGTCACAATCAAGTATGCCATCAAATTACATTTATTTAAAAAATAATATTAAATTGTATTGAATCCGCCGAAAAAATTCCTATTGGAAATAACCCTCTTTGAGGTCATTTAATTTGGCCATAACAAAGTGTTGGTGCTTAATTAGATTTACTAATATCAATTTTAAATTAGGTCTAGACTTTTTGATAATGGAAATCTTTATGTAACCTAATAAGATATGCATAAATTTTATTGCTTCAAAAAATAAATTTTTCTACATAAAAAGCTCCAACAAATTCATTCATATTTTGATTAATATTTCCATTAAAACTTTATTTCTAAAGCTTTAAAAACCAATTCAATTTTTTGTCAAGCATTTTTTTGAAATAATAATCGATTTAAATTTATGGCCACAGGCCAATTTGATGTGGCAAATTCTCTGGAATTTTCAATGCCATCACCCATCATGGCTCCTGGAGAGAGAGCCAAAATTTGCCGGCTTCAAAGACAATGCCTTCTTGCCTTCTCACAGTAAAAAGAGAGAGAGTGAAAGAAATGGAAACAATCTTCTCCCCTCCCAGAATACTGCCCATATGGAGTCCTCCCAAGTTTTCCCTACAGCGTTGTCCCATCGACTGCTTTCAAATTCAAAGCAAATCGACAATAAATCATTTAAATTAGAATGCGGACGGCGTTCTGGCTGCTCGCGCGCCGTCCATTTCTTTCACCATGGCCAAATTCTGTAGCCCATTTTTTCGGATTTTGGGCCTATACCTATTCTATTCAATGGGTCCAATCTCTCCCATCTCCAATGGCTGGCTCTCCACTCCAAAGACAATGACACTGCCTTTCGCCTGGAGATGGAGCTCCCAATTCTCTCATTTTGGCCAATCCTAATTTTGTGGCTACATTCAATAAATGACGACAATATTGTCAATTTATTGCCGACTTCAAATTCTCTCCTTCATTCAATCAATTCCAAAATTCCAAAATCCACCATTAAAAAGTGAATTCAGTAATATAATAAAATTATTATTTCATAAATTCGGGCAAATTCAGTAAAAATTCAAATTAATGAAAATGGGCTCAAAATTAATCAAATTTATTTGTCCTCTACTAATTTTTTACATATTTTCACTGATTCATTTCATCCATTCTGCTGAAGGTGGTAAAGGTAAATATAATTTATATTTTTAAATTTATAAATATTTTTAAGGTCCGAAACGTCATGACTCTGATGGCTCCTCTTCCGAGAATTCGTCTCATTCCGATGAGTTTAATCCATATTCGGTCAATCCACCAAAAAAATCCGTCAATCATCCACCGGCCCATAAAAAGATGGATGTGGACCATTTGCTGGCTATTTTAAACAAGCACAAAATTTTGCTCAATTTTCCGGCTATTTGCCCAGCCAACTTGAGAACCGAAAGAGTGGAGCTATTGTTGGCATATTTGTCCAATTTGGGATTGAAATGTAAGAGCAAACCGGCTCGAGGAGGAAAGAAAATTGATCAAATTAAGCAGGAACAGAAGGCGAAATTATTCAAGTGAGTTTGAGATTTGTAATTTTAGGACAGACGACAGAACTGTTAATAAAAAAATAAATTCATGCATATTTAAGTGAGCATATTTAAATATAATATATAATTAAAGCAAAATATGTTAAAAAAATTAAATTTTATTTTTTTTTATCTTCTTTTTAAGATTTTAAAATTTGTCAAAATCTACAACAAAAAATTAATGCGGAAGGCATCCAAATATTCTTATTAAACCAATTCTAATAAATAAAATGAAATCAGCAATTCCAAAAAGTTATAAATTGAACGGGAGTGCTGTTGTTAAAAATTAAAAAATATTATTTTTCTTAATAATTTTAAAAATCAAATTGGCCCATTTTCTTATTGATGATTTGTTAGAAAATTTAGAGTCACTGATTTTGAATGTTTTTTTTTTGAATTAGGAATAAATTTAATTTATAAAAAATAACTGAATTTAAATAATTCTTTCATCTCAAAAAATAATATATTTTTGAGGCCATATAACTTGGCCATAAGTAGGTATTAGGGCCTAGAGTTAGTTTCAAGGCAGGATGGGATTAGGGATTAGGCGTCAGGAATCTCAAAGAAGTCTGATTTGGTCAAATTATTTGGTCTCAAGAAAATGGATTATTTTTCAACAGAAATGAATTTGGGTAAATTTAATTTATTAAATTTAATAGTCTGCTAATTTCAATGCAAAATGATGATCGGCAAATGTTAGTCAAAAAACATTGCAAAGATCCGGATCTGTGGACCAGCCAACAACAAATTGCCGGTTCTGCATTTGACAAAGATGCAATGGATAAATCTGAATTGGTTGACGGATTGGTGAAATATTCACAAGAATATTTGCCCAAATTTGTGTCCCACTATTTCACCCCATTTGGAATGTCCCCTCAATTTCATGATTTGGCTTTGGCATTGTTGGAGGACCCAATTGTTTATGATGCCAAAAATTTACATATGTTTGTTTTTTTTTTTAATTATTTTTGAATAAATTAAAGGAAAATTAAAATCTATCATTAATTTTCAGTGCATTGACTGGAAAATTCGTGAATGCGGAAATAATTTTCGACATTTTGCTGTCCCGTTCCAAATATGAACTCCAATTAATTGAAAAAATGTTCTCCAAAAATAGTACACAAATCAAAGCGGAATACGGCTATTTTAAACGGGGAAAAGCTGAACGAAATGCCCGGGCATTGTCATTGATGTTGACCAAAAAGAACATTCAAGGCCGTATGGTGATCTATTTGGACGAAAGTACTGGACAATATGCTCAACAAAAATGTGGCCAAATGTGCGCGGAATTGTTCCATTGGATGGCCCAAAGGTTGACAAATGTTGGCAATGGCCAATGGAAATCGATTGACAATGACGCAATTGTAAGTTTTTGTATTTGTTAATGTTACTGAGATATAGATTTAAAATTGTTAATAAAAAGATATTTAGATTAGATAATAAAAAAAATAAAAGTAATGTTTGGGGGTAGGCCATTTAGATGCAAAGTATTATAACATTAATACTGCATATTTTTCATGAAATTTGATATTTAGAGCTTTCTTAAATCTATCGAATGGCATAGAAAGCAAATTAATGTATTAAAATTTATTAAATATAAATATAATGACCAAAATTATAAAAATGACTTCAATTTCAATTTCAATCCCATCTGCGAATTAATATTTTCCACAAAGTATAAACAATCCCATTAATGAAATTCCTATACCAGATTCATAAGCCACATTTATTTATTTAAAATGACTCAAAATAAATTGAAAGCAATAAAAAGGAATTATAATACAAAAATTTTGCCATGCAAATATGGCCAACGCACAGACTTATTGGGATAAATCCATAAAAACTTTCTCAATGAGGAGTTAAAATTTGCATATTTTTAATCCAAATTTACATACAATAATCAATTAACACATAAATTCACAACATATTTGTATATTTATCATATTCGTCAAAATTCTCATTCATTTTCATTCATTCATTTGTTGACCTCTCGCATAATTCATATTTCTTTAATTATCTGAAAATAATTTATTTTAAATTCATCCAAATCCCCTCTGCTGGTTCACTTACATGCGATGTACCAAACACTGAATGCCTTTTTATAATATCGAGTGTTTGCATTGATGATTGCAAATCCACTTGGTGAAGTCAATTGGACATATCCATTTGGGGCCAAATCCGATTGGCAACACATTCGGTAGCCAGTCCGCGTGAAATTGTCCACTTTGAATTCCACATCCCCATTTGTGCATCCATAATTACAACTAACTTCCCCTGTGGGGGCAACTTCATCAATCCAGAGGGAAAGTTTTTGGCCGGCAGTTGGCACTTTGATGTGCCAATGACAATGCTCCACCACACCGTCGCGTCCATCCAAATTTGTCACTGAACCTTTGAGCAATTGCCATGAGGTTGTTGCCTTCAATAAAAATTCCATTTTTTATATGACAAATTGTGAATTTATTGAAAAATTAGCGAAAATACTATTGAAATGCCAAAGAAATTTATGATTTATTGGTTCCTTGCTAGGCTAAAAAAGCATAAATTTAATCTCTAAATCTCGGCAAAGCGCATCAATTTGGTTTTGTTGCGTTTAGATTTAACAAATGCAAAAGTAGTTTTTTAAACCGATAAGCGATAACCGTTTTAATAGGTTTAAAATACCCTTTAATTTTGACTCAATGTTTCTTAGCTCTAGACAAAATCTCTCTGATTGGATATGATTTGTGGATTATATGACAAACCTTCAAACCAATATCATAATTTTGGCTATTTCTATACGGAATTTAAATACGTTTCGATATTTTAAATGATTTTTTCGGTTTACTTTTTAAAATGATTAATTTGGTATTTTCACTGACTGTGATTGTTGTTCCCGTGCAATTGGCATTCGATGAGGAGGCCGGTTGCCGTTGATCGCAAAGAGTGCCAGACCATCCCGTTGGGCATAAACATTGATCGCACCAATTTGGATTTGGATAGCCCCCATTTTTGCATGCAGCCACTCCAGCTTGTCCAGCTGGACAACTTCCAGAGCAATATGCCCTATTCAGCATCAAATGGTCGGAAAAGGCCATTCCCCAGCGTTGGCCCATTGTATTCTGATGATTCGGCTCTTTAGCAATGAGCACCGGCAATCCCTTTGTTGCGTTTGAAAAGTCCACTATTTTTGTGAAGGGAAAAATTATAACATTGATTTCCCGTCATTTTTTTATTTAATTGTAATTATTTCATTATTTCTTTCTCCACAATTCTATTGGGTAGGTAACTAAAATTAGCTTATAAATTATTAATCATTAAATCGATGAGAAGGAAATGGCCACGATGAAAATTAGAGTAGATCGTGTCGCTTTCTAGCATATTATTGTTTATTTGGGTTTTTCTGTAATTAGGGGGCCTTGGTTCTAAAACCCGTTTTTCGGATCTTAAAAATGTCATTTTCCGTTCCGGTTCTCCTAATTTCGATTCCATAAAGCAAAAATTTCCAAATTTGATTCTAAAATGCATCATTTGAACCGATCATTATCTATTCTATTGAAAATTGCCTCAGTCCTTCTTCTATTTTCTACTATCTTACTTGCGCCATAATGCATTCTTGATCCATAATCGTAGAGCACACCCTGAT
This sequence comes from Pratylenchus scribneri, assembly GCA_030063045.1. Taxonomy (NCBI): domain Eukaryota; kingdom Metazoa; phylum Nematoda; class Chromadorea; order Rhabditida; family Pratylenchidae; genus Pratylenchus; species Pratylenchus scribneri. The sequence goes on from JAQSEB010000072.1 coordinate 709,042, forward strand.
TGTCATTTGTGTATGTTGTTTCTGGATCATAATTGCCGGAATTCGTAGTATTTTTGGCATTTTCCAAATGTACTTCCACAAAATTCGCTTGATCATGCCGATTTTGAGTGTGATGGAGGCCAAGGGCATGCCCAATTTCGTGGGGTGCACTCTGTCCATAGAATAGTTAAATTTTATAGAAAATATTAAAATAGAGGTTTTAAATTGGAAATTTTTAAAATTCGGATTTCAAAGCAAACAATGGTTTTCATTTTATCCATAAAAATTATTTTTTCTAAAAATGTTAATTTTAATTTCGCCTAATTTTTTAGTAGAAAATCTGAAATGGGACGGAAGGAATATATGGGTCAGTTCTGTAGGGAAATTTTCAGATTGAAAGAAAGTGCTAACGCACTTTATAAGAATCATAGTAAGGTTATATTTCAGATTAAAATCTATTTATCCACTTTTTCTGATTTAAAACATTAAACCCAATTCGCGCAAAACCGGTTTACACCCTTAAACCGTTCCAAATTCAAAAATAAACCTAAAATAAACAATAAAAAAAAAAATACATTGGTGCATGTATCGCCCAAATTGATCACATTCGGCGGTGACACCCGCCCCACATAACTATTACAAACGCCCGTGCTGCCTCTTTGCAAGAGCATATATGGGGTTGGGGACGCAGGCGCCGTTTCAACTTTTGTAAAATATAGACAAGTTGTAGCATAATAAAAGGCGAAGGCAGCGGTAATGTCTTTCACAATTTGTGAACCTGAATTTTTTTGTTAAGTTAATGAATTCTGATGAGTAAAATTAAAAGGGAAAGGAGATTACACATAAGATCATTGAATTTAGTGAAAAAATTTTTGTCAAAAAAATTTTTTAGTAGGGAATTTCAAAATCGGTTTTAATTTTCAGAAAAAAATTAATTCTAAAATGAGGCCTTGAAATTTAGATCGAAATTTATTTCGTAAATTTAATGATTTTTTATTGCTAAATTAATTATTAAGAAAATACAAAAATATGATGACTTACTCAAATCCGAGGACATCATCCAATAAACAGTGGACACCCATTTATTGCTTGGATAGTTGGCAAAATTTACGAGGCCTCTTTTGGAGCGTGCCAATTCCTGCGGTTTCAATTTTTTTGGTTGCAATGTTTTGACCACAATTCCACTCTCAATGGAGTTGCTGCTTCGATTTCGAGGGGCAACCCCTTTCAATCGATCAATTCGATCCTCCATATTCTCAACAGTTGGGATTATGTCGCCCTAAAATAATTGAAAAATAATTTAATAAAAGGATATACTAATTTCGCGCATTGGCCTTAACAAGTTTTAATATGTTCTTTTAATTTTGCACTCTCTAATAATTCCCCATCCCTCGACTTTGAGGACCTATAAGCTCCGGGCTTTATTTATTATTGCATTTTCCACCCTAAAGCTCTATAAACCATTATAAATGCTTTCAAGAAAATTCCACAAATTAGGAAGTTAGACCCCCTAATTTTCCCAATTTTAAGGGTTGAAAATAATTTCCTCTGGGGAATTAAAAAATTATTTACGGTTATAAAATAATCAATGTTTAAACTCTTTTTTCTAGAACATTTTTGATATCAATAATTGATCAAACATAAATTCGTCTGGAAATTATATTAAAAAAAAGAAAAATTCCCTATTTTGAACTATTTTCCGCTTTTTTGGTCAAAACTTTGGCAATTTCCTATGAAATCCATAAATTCTTTCTGTAATAAACTCATAAAAAAATATATTTACAGGCGAATTCATTCCACCAAATAAAAATTTTCTATAACTAACCTCAATCACATATCCCTCCAAAACTTCGTTCATATTCTCATCCTTTTCTTCCTCCACTGGTTTACCCGTTTTGGCACGGGATTCTTTGACTGCGGCCACTTCCACCTGCATTGATTCGAATTTTTGCTTCTGTCTTTCGCTCAATGGCTTAGCTGGAGGGCCTTGTTCCGCTGCCTTTTTTGCCAACAATTCGTTGTATTCCGCAATCAAATCGCGCACTTTTTCCAACTCTTTTATTCTTTTTTGCACTTTTTCCGGTTTGTCCGCATCCAAATTGCCAAATATTTTTTTGTGCGCTTCAGCCGGCGTCAAAATGGCTTTTTTGACCAAATTTGTGGCTGTCCCAACCACTCCACCCAACAATTCTTGGCCATTTGATGGAAGCAATGGGGAGACAATTTTTGTTGGATCCACTTTGAATGGTTTCGGCTTGAAGCCGGGCGGGGCCGATGGTGGCTGGGTTGAACATTTTTGAATGAAAACAAATAAAAAGGCAGAAAAAGCCAACGAAATTGGAGCAATCTTCATTTGGAATTTTAATTTGATTATTTGAAATTTGTGAATTTGATTTTGATTGAATTTGATGCCTTTCCATCGGTTTTTATATTGCCAAAAATTGTTTTTTAAATAATTGTCTATTTGTACTTTACCGGAAAAGTAGACAGTTATATTAAAATATTTGTCTATGAAATTTGGAAAAAGCAAATAAAAAATCCTCAAATCAGACAAACCTAACAAATATATTCAATAATTTAATATTTTTTATTTACTCAATTGGCCTAAACGTTTATTTCAATTTTTTCTCTTCCTATTTTATAATTTTAAAATTAAGATAATATTTATGAATTAAAATTCATTTCATTTAGTCTATTTCTTTTTCAGACTACAAAATTATCAAACTACATTAAATATAATCATTCATTAAAAATAGTATTTAAAAAATTTATTTATAAAAATTAATCATAAATGTTAATAATTCACCTATATTTGTATATTATTTTTAAAAATATTTTTATACATAATTATGAAATTGCGATTATCTTTATTGCTACCAAAGCGAATTAGTCATACAAATCGACTGAATAAGATGGCAAGAATTTAATTTGATACCGTAAATGCTCTATTAATTTACCACTCTCTAATAATTTCTCACCTTCGACTTTGAGGACTCATAGCTCCTTCCTTCATGATTAACTTTAAATTTTTTTTTGCATTTTCTCAGTTCCCTACTCTACAAAATCCGCTATAATTTGTTCAAAAAATGTCCACAAATTAAGGAGCACCAATTTTTGCTCTTTTTGAGTGATTGTAATTCACTATAGGGAATAAAAAGAACATTTACGGTCTTTATTCTTTAATAATCACTTAGAAATGTAGCATAATAGTAGACAAATGCCATTATGGTTAATATACCAAAAAACATGGACTAATCCAATGATATACGATAATTTATTGAATAAAGATCAAAAATTTCCATTTCATTGAATTAATCGTTTAAATTTTTTCCATTTTTTTGCAGTGGAAAAATATGAAAGATTGGTTCGCTGCTCCTTTTAGCACCTATACGGATTTATTGAATCATAGTGCCTTCATCTTCCAACATTTTCCAGCCGATGATATCAAATTTATGATTTTGAAACCAAAAATGAATGCCAAAGAGAATTACACCATTGAAAGCCTTCAACAAATATTGGCCAGAAAGCATACAGTCAAGGATTCAATCGATTTTCGGCTTCATTTAAAACTATTCGCAAGAATGTGGCAACAATTGGGCATTTACAGAGCAAATCCAAATATTCAGAACATCATTGAAAATAACCAACACGATGATCAAGCAAAAAGAATAATGGCAAATATTGAACGAAAAGGTTAGATGACCATAAATTAATTGAAAATAATTTGGGATATTTTATTACAAATTTTTCATACCGTATATACTCTTTTAATTCCTCACTCTCTAATAATTCCCCACCCTCGACTTTAAGGATCCCATAAGCCGCGGGCAGGGTGTGAGCTAAAAAAAATATTTTTCATTACATTTTCCTAGTTCCCTTATGTTTATAATCCGCTATAAATTGTTTAAAAATGTCCACAAATTGAGGAGTTAGACGTTAGACCACAAAATTTCCCAATTTTAAGGGGTTCAAAAATTTTCGATGGGGAATTAAAAGAGGTTATATTTTTTTATAATTATTTAAAATGGATTATCGCAAAAATAGTAATAAATTGCGATTAAAAGGGATTATAAATTGAACAAATATTTAAATGATTTATAATCGATATAGTCAAAATATATATTTAATTTGCAGATTACCAAGAATTGAATCGTCAATTGGTCAGCCATTCCGAACGGGATTTATTGAATATTGCCTATCAATTTCAATTCCTCCATAAACGTGTGGGCTATGATCGAATGATGCAAAAAATGTCCAAATTGATGTTATTCGGCAAACCAAAACCAATTTCATTTGTGAATGCCATTTTTACATTAATTTATGAAAATAATGAGGGAAAGGAAAAATTGAAATCATTCAATGATGCGCGAATGGAAGAGATGAAAAAATTTGGTGAAATTCAGGCAAAAATTTATGGCATAAAAAGCATCAAAGATTTAAAAAAAATTGAAAAACAAATTCATAGAGAATTGGAAATAGATATAAAAGCGGTGAAATTGAATTCCCAGAGCAAACTTTGGTATAATTTTTTTATTTCAACATATTTTTTAATCAATTTTTCTACATTTTTGGTCATAATTCTTTGAATTTTAAACGAATTTATAAGAATTCTACATCAATTGATTGAGAACTTCATTCAGTTTTTATTGAATATAAAATTAATTAAATGTTAAAAACCTTACTGCTTACTCCAATTTGGTCTACAAATTAATAATCTACCACAACTTTTTAAAATTTTTCTTATATATTAGACCCCAATTATTTATTATTAATAAATAATAATAATTAGTTTAATTTTATCGATAAACATATATGATCAAGAAAAATGTTTCTTCACATATTTATAAATTGCAGCATTAAACCCGTTAATTTGGCAAATGAATTTGATATGAATTCTGATTCGATTATGGACCAGAATATTTCATGGATGAAACCAACAATAAATGGTAAACATTTTTAAAAATATTTTTTAAAATTTTTAGTAGGCATTAAATTCCAAGCATTTTTAAAATTCAATAAATTATAAATTTAAAATCAGATAAAAAATTTTAATTTTTTGTAATAAAAATGTTTGTGAAAATAAAAATAATTAAATTCTACTTCAAGTTCAACCAAATGGAAGTAAAATGCCCATGCCTATGCCAATGCCAATTCCGCCAATTGGCGAATCAACAAAACCAATTCCGAAATTAAATGATTCCATACCAAATGGCAACAATAATTCAAATGCGAACAAATCACGATGGATTTGGAAATTAGGTCTTGGCGGTCGAAGAACCAATAAAATGGATCAATCCACCATAAATAGTAGCAATGCTCAAAATGCAAATATTCATCTGTACCAGCAACAATTACAAATGCCAGAAACAACTATTTTAAAAAAGACGGAAGAAGGATTTAAGGTAAAACCGAAATAATTTATTTGCATTGCTTTTGCACTTTTTTTTTTACTAATTTATTGAAATTGAAATTGTTAATCAAATTATGTATTTATAAATATGGAAATTGTTGAGGAATTTAATATTATAAAAAATACGAAACTTGATGTGAAAAATTCAAAAATGAATTCATTCCAAAAAACGAAAATTGGGAATTTCAATTTTTTAAATTACTCAATATTTATCAGAATTTTTCCTCTAGAAAATTTAACTGTCTCATCAATAAAATTTTGGTTAAGGAAAACATTAGGGATTAGATTTAGATTAGAGTCAAATTTGACCAATTTTTAGATCTCCAAAATGCTGATTTTTTTACACGAAAATTTGTGGCTAAATTCAATAGAAAATAGAATTATAATTCTTTACATTGATTTTTTTAGAATAAATATGAACGAGTCGAAAGCATTTCCATCCCTCAAAATGGCAATACTATCCAAGTGGCTGGCTGGCCTCAAAGAATCAAAATTGATCAACAAAATCAAAATAGCAAAAATCCAATGCAATATGAGAAGAATATTGACACAAAAATTAAATTTAAAATGCCAAATTCAAATGACGGAAATTCATGGCCAAATTTTTATTATAAAGAAGATCAAATGCGCGAGAACACTCATCATTCAATTGATGAGCCAAATTATTATTTGAAGAAAGACAAAGTACAAGAAAATTTACAAAACACTGGTCCATTTCCTCAGCATAATCAAAAAATGACATCAGCAGATCACGGTTGAATTTGAATTTTGAATGAAATATATTAATTGGAATAAATTACGAAATCCCTTGGGAAAAATATCTGGAAAAAAGTTTCTGCAGTTTTGGCAATAATGAAAAGAAATTAAAAAGATTTAATAATTTTCGGAACAAGTAGAAACATTTTGACTTAAATTTTTTTAAAAACAAAAGAAGAATCATCGACGCTTTCCTAATAAAAAGGAAATTAATTGAATCAATTTAAAATTAAGGATACTCATTAATTATTTTTTTATATTTTAATTTTTTTTTATAGAAGATACAAATATGCACAACCATTCTGCTATTCCTGATCCTCAAACTATAACTGATCAATCGTCGAGTTTCAAGAAAACGCATATTAAATCGTCTAAGAAAACTAAGAAAAATAGCAAAAGTAGCAGCAGCAGTAGTAAAAGTAAAAGTGATAGTAAAAGTAGCAGCAAAAGCAAAAGCAGCAGTAAAAGTAGTAGCGATGAGAAAATTATTGACAGCCCAAATTCAAATGGACCTATTGATACTACAAATTTGGCTGAGGGGCAAACGGTTGAGAAAATTATTGACAATGACAACCAAAATGCGAATGGACATATTGATACCGACAATTTGGCTCGAGGACAAACGCGCACCAATTCTATGCCTAAGAATATAGGTATATTTGTCAAAAAAAAAGAAAATTTAAACAAAAATTAATTGGAAACTTTGATCAAAAATAAAGGCTAAATTTTTGAGAATTTGAAATAAAATTATTAAGGAAATTAAATTTAATCAATTTTAGAGAAGTTATTTTTTGGTGGACTTGTTGAATTCAATCATAAAAATGTTTCATTTTTTACTATTTTTTCCATTTAGAATTTTGTAAAAATTTAGTGGCACCGGCGAATTATTGAACATTTTTTGAAGAAAATTCAACATTTAATTGAATTTAATTTTAAAAATTAAAGACATAAATTATGGAATAATTTTCTCACCATTTAGTATTCAAATATCCGGAGGATATGGAAAAACACAAAGATGAATTGTTGAAATTCAATTTTAGTTTGTACCAAAAATCCACATTACTAGAGCGATTCGTGTCCATTTTTGGGAAAGGAGCCTTGGAATATGGGGAATGGTATTCTTGCAATCCACTTCCGCTAAATCAGAAAGCAATTAAAGAACACACGGAGAGTATTGAATGCAAAAAGTGAGTTTTATTTTGAAGACAAAATAATATGAATTCCAATTTAATTTATCCATTTAAAATCAGAAAATATATTAAAAATTTTTTCAATGGAGATTAAATATTTTTTGAGGTAATGAAGCTTAGCTATACACTGCTAAATTATACAAATCAAATAATAGATTCTTAACAATTCATTAATTGCCTCAAAATTAACATTTTAAATTTTAATGTAAATTTTATCAATTTATTGTTAAATGCAGGTCTTTTTAATAGTCGAAAATATTTTTATATTTCAAATATTTTAAAATGACTTTATTTTGCTTTTTTGTTGTTTTTTGGTAAAAATAAAAAAAAAGTTAAAAATTATAAAACGCTTATGCTTATTTCAATTTTTTGTTCATAAAATATCCGCCATCTAATTATGTAAAATTGAATCAAAAATGTTGATTTACCCTCATTTTTATTCCAGTTTCTTCAAACATTTCTCCGAACAAGAGAAGAATGTGAATGAATTGCAAAAGATGGCGGATGTTTTGAACAAATGCAAAGTGCCAATCTACAAATTCTATCAGCCACTTTTCCATGATGTTTGCACCGAAATGGAATATAAACCATTCTTCATGCTAATTGTGGAACCAGAAAATGTGAGAGAAGAATGCCGAAAAATGCTGGAGGTCCATAATTATTCCTGTCATTTTTGCTTTTATTTATTTTATTATAGGTTAGCACAAAAAAACATCGCGCGAAAAGCCAATCTCTCCGTGCGCAGAGTCAAAAAACGTAACAACAAAGAAGGACAAAAAACACTTCCAATATCCACTCTCAGACAATGAACCAAATTGAAAAATGGGATGAACTTTTCCATATGGATAGAAATATGCAAATTCTTATTATTTCGATTTCAATTAGTTATTTTACTATTTTAAATTCTTTTCCTCTCTCATCTAAATTGTTTATATCCCTTAGACTAAATTTAGTCTTTAATTTTTATTTATTTGTATAATATATAATTTTTAGTGTTAAAAAGTTAAGAGCAGCAAGGGTTCCAAGGGCTTATTAGATCTAGGGATATGTAAGGAGGCTTGGCCTTAAAGTTGTTGAGTTACGGCAATTTTTATTCTTTTTTGGCTTATAATTCAGTGGCGATAGTAAATTTAAATTATCTAACTGTAAATAATTGCTTTTTTGTGGGCTATCTAATGGCATTTTATAGATTTTGACAGACAAAATTTGAAAATACGATTTTTTCACAATATTAGAGGCTAAATTCAGCCTAAATAGATTGAAGAAAATAGCTCCATGTATCATTTATTTTATCTTTTTTCACTCATAAATTATTGTGAAAAAAATTAAAATTAAATAATCCAAAATTAGGCTTCTTCTAATTTCCATTTTATTAATTTTTTCTTGGTTCAAAATTGATTTATGATTAAATTAAATTTGGGAGAATTATTTAAATTCCATTATAAATGCTAATCATTATTGTAGAATGTATCAATTTTATGTATATGCCAAGAAAAGGATGATGGATTCTTTGAATGCCACAAATGCTGGCCGCTGGTCCAGCGGCATTGTCCCAATCAATTTGTCGGCTTCTTCACATTTTTCCGTGAACAATTTTCCCTTTTGGCGGAAAATTTGCTTGAAACGTTGCTTCAACTTTTAAAATGATAAAAATTATTTTTGAAAATAAGTCTAATCCCAAATTTACCTCTTCCGGAATTCGTTCAAACATTGGGGGATCGGGAATTTTATCGACGATTTCATCGGGTAATCCCGTAATGAGGGCATTCATTTGTTCACACTTTGCCTGGCTTGAGAGGGTTTTATCTTCTTTAATTGCCTTTATTTTTGTCAGAATATCGCTGGGCAATGCATCCCATCCGGCCAATTGATCGGTCATCTCCTTTTAATTTTAATTTAATAATTTGAATGAAAAAAGAGTATAAAAATATTTAAAAAATTAAAATTTAGCATGAGGGATGAAATTTGGAAGAATTTTAACAATTTACTTAATATCAGAAAAATCAGTTCACATAATAATTTTGACAAAATTTTTAAAATTTTTCATAACATTTATTTAAAGAAATTAGCATAAATATCTATCCATTTTTTTCAATAATATGATCGCCAAATTATCTTCTCATTAAGTTTCTATTAACTACATCCTTAATTCATGCTCCTAAAAAATTTGTTTTATGACCTGGATCAACCAAACTAATCTCTAAATATTTTTTTGAATATTTTACCGGTGAATAGCACTTTTTTATATTTTAAAATGGCCATTTTAAAAAAAATTGTGGTCAATAAATAAAATCAATTATTTTTGTAAAATAAACTCAATAAATAAAAACTTACATTTTGTTCATTTGCCATCATCATTTTTGTAGACACTTTTTAATAAAAAAAATATAAAATTATTCAACTGGAAAATAAGCAATTTATAAGAGTTTAGCCAGTGAATATATATGCGGCTGCCATCGTTTTTTATGATTTAAAATGGCTTCCCTAAATGCGCATTTTCCAGACTTTCGTGCACGGAAAAATGGTAAAAAAATATAGGAATAGAGCTTCTTTCCGTCAAATTTACGTCAATAAAATAATCCGCGAAAAAATATTATTCATAGATCATACATCATAGAGAAATTAAAAAATAGTAAAAATTTAATAAAAATAAACAATGGAATTTGTTTGCGAATTTGTTGTGATTGATTTTCTTTCTGAGGAACGGATGGCCAATTCGCGCAAAATTCGAATGCTCAATGTGGATGAATCATTTGAGCTCAAATATTCCGTTTCTGGAACCTTAAAAAATACTCAATTTATAAAGAAAAAAAAATTAATGATTGATTAGAATCAGTAAATCCAAAAATTTGCGAATATTTTGCATATTTTAAAATTAATTCTCAATATTTCAAACTTTTGGTTCTACAATTAATCTAAATTATTACTATTTTTTGAATTAATCAGATATAAATTTGTTTGGTTTCAGGCAAATTTTACATTAAATTTTAAATGGAATTACCACAAAATGGAGTAAAACAGGCAAAAAGAAGAGAGCATGTGCCAATCCAATGGAAACAACAAAAATTACAGTGAACACAAAAGTGCGAACCATATAGGAAGGCACAATGGCTAACGCGGAAACACCAACCAAGGTGGAAAGGGCGGCTTGGCTAATTGGAATGGTCAAGGCTCGAAGGGTGTTCTATGATTGAATGAAGGGGGAATAAATTTATGGAATATTTCGTTTTTAGAGAAATTTTGGCGAAGCATTATATGGGCAATTTACCAATTAGATTTGTATTTAATCTAATTTATTTGACACTAAAATGAAGACTATTTTAAAATACATTTCAAATCAAATTTAAATAAAATTTATTTCAAATTTTATTAAAATTTAAAGCAACAACATAATTGGAAAGGTATTTAGCCTTATGAAATATTGAAAGAGATGAAATATTCAATGCTCTTTCCAATTTTTTTGCAGCCATTTTATGATGTGCATTTGTTTGATTTGCAATTTAAACCGGCGCAACAGTCATTATTTTTATTGCATCTATCATCTCTCCCACGGCAACAAACTTTTTTGGACTTGGAACAAAGCAAAGTGTCGCAACAATCAGCGTCCTCCTTGCAAGCTACACAAATTGGCACAATTTTGAGTAAATTTATAGAGGGAATATGTTTACCTGCGCTAGTGGCTTTACAACCCTGGGCCGAAGATTGATGTGGGGCAATGGCCAAAATGAGCAGAGCAATGACGGAAATGGTGATGAACATGGATTTGGTGGACATTTTTGATGAGGAGTGAATTTGAATGGAATTTATTGGATTTGAATTGTTGAATGATGAATTTGAATGGATTTGGCTGGACTTTTATATGCCAAAATCCAGACGGAATTAACCATCATCCATCACGGACGAATGGTAAATGCAGATGAGCAAATTTTAATGTATTTTGTGGCGGAAAAATTGCGGAATTCTTTTAATTCGTCCGAGAAAAAATTTGCATTTTTAATAGCATTAGATTAGAATGTCTGGCGAATAATTGGAATTTTTACACTTGATATTTGCTGAATCTTCCGAAACAATTTGCGATAAATGGCCCATAGACAGTTATGTAAATCTAAAAATATTTCTAAATTTAAATTTACTATCGAAAGTGCAAATCTTTTCTCGTGACAATAAAAAGAATTCCGCAATTTTTTCCGTAACTAAATTTAAAATTTGTTCATCTGCATTTATCATTCGTCCGTGATGGTTAATTCTGTCTGGATTTTGGCATATAAAAGTTCAGCCAAATCCATCCAAATTCATCATTCAACCAATCCAATATAATTCAAATTCAATAAATTCCCAAATTCACTCCTCCTCAAAAATGTCCACCAAATCCATGTTCATCACCATTTCCGTCATTGCTCTGCTCATTTTGGCCATTGCCCCACATCAATCTTCGGCCCAGGGTTGTAAAGCCACTAGCGCAGGTAAACATATTCCCTCTATAAATTTACTCAAAATTGTGCCAATTTGTGTAGCTTGCAAGGAGGACGCTGATTGTTGCGACACTTTGCTTTGTTCCAAGTCCAAAAAAGTTTGTTGCCGTGGGAGAGATGATAGATGCAATAAAAATAATGACTGTTGCGCCGGTTTAAATTGCAAATCAAACAAATGCACATCATAAAATGGCTGCAAAAAAATTGGAAAGAGGCATTGAATATTTCATCTCTTTCAATATTTCATAAGGCTAAATGCCTTTCCAATTATGTTGTTGCTTTAAATTTTAATAAAATTTGAAATAAATTTTATTTAAATTAGTTTGGAATATATTTTAAAATAGTCATCACTTTGCGTGCAAATAAATTAGATTAAATATAAATCTAATTTGTAATTGAATTTCCCATAAAATACTTTGCCTATTGAAATTACCCTAAAGTAAAATAATAAATTTTTCTAAACTTAAATCCAAAACTCCAACAAATGTTATTTCAAATCTTGTTGATATATTTTTAATTTGGTGAAATATAAATTTAACTTGCCTCAATCCGATGTTTTCGGTAAAACAAAAAATGGAATGTGACGTGTGTTGCATAATCAAAACTGAGACCAATGCTCATTACCTTAAGCAATGAAAATACTATGTGATAACTGATAATTTAAATTATACATTATTTAAAAATGATATTTTTAATTGTGAATGAAGTTCGGCCCAATATATAAAATTAGTGAGATTCGCAAGTGCCCTATTCATTATATTTGGATAGCCCTAGGAAAAATTTAATGAAATTTGCAAAAAAAACACTAACAATTGTAATCATGGAGACAATATCCAGCCGAGTTTTTACAGCCGACAATGCGCCAACCACACCAACATTGATTGAGAGGATTGTGAGTGCCACGGAAAGGGAGGCCATCGGCCTTGGGACAAAAATGATGGAAATGAGGAGCATAACGCCAATGGCCACCAAAATATTGGCAATCATATTTCGTCGAGTCACCTCCTGTTGATCCACTAACAGGAATCTGATCATGGAATTGTGTGAAGAGTAATCGAAAAGATAATTAAAAATGATGTGGATATTGTGGTTTATAATCATTTTCTTTTTATAGGGAAACAATTTACAAACAGGAAATGACCCTTAAACTTTCAAAATTATTGTTGTCAATTTTGAAATTTTATCCAAAATTTAGGTCAACATTTTTGGTATATTGAATAATTATTTGCCAATTTTCATTGAAATTAGAGTACTTTCCGTTTATTTTGGTTGCAGATTTTTTCCCCCCATAAGTACCTTACGCTAAAATTGGTCTACCAAAAATCACTTAAAATCATATTTTTTCATCGTTTTACAATCAAATATGAGTAAAAGAACAAAAATCTCAAAAATATTTTACAAATCTTGCGACAAACCGAAAAGTACCAAAATTTAGCCTATATCAATGAAACATCAAATGTACCCAATCATAACTTTTGAGGTAGCCAATTAGCGGTACTAAAATGAGTTATAGCCCTAAATAATTCCAAATTTAATTTTTCTAAAGTGTTTTTATGATGAATTTTTGTGGACGTTGTGTCGTAAACGAATCCCCTGAATCCGGATTTGGCCATCACTGATCGTAAGAATTCGGCACGGGGTTGGTCATTTACATGCCCTAATTTGCGCATTCGAAAAGCCATTTTGATGGCCTCAATTTGCCCATTTTCATTCACTCGATTATCTGCATGTAATTCAAGAAATTAAAATAAATAAATTTAATAATTGTTCTACAAATTTAAAATATTATGATTTTAAAATTAATTAAATTAATTAATTTAGTAGTAAGGAGGGTATTCTCGTGAGTAAATTAATTAGTTTTTAGACCATACATAAAAATAAAAACATAGGTAAATTATAATTTATTTGTAATTCCTATCCTGCCCTAAATATTTAAACCTAGTTCCCAAAATTTTGTTATGGCCAAAAAGGAAATTGGAAAATATTTTGCCCCCCCCCCCCTTAAAATATCTTTTATACCTGTTTGATATTTAGCAAATTGAGGATCTTGCAAAAAAGCAACTAATGCATTTTTAAATTCCTCTTCTCCATCAAAATGTAATTTCTCAGAATGTTTGGATGCATCGAAGGCTTCAAGCCAAAAATCCCCCTTGGATGCGTATTTTCCACTAAATTTTTATTTATCATTTTATGAATAATTGGATTATTTAATTTTTAGTGTTTTTTATCTTAAATATTTTTCTTTAATTAATCCTAAAATTTTATATAAAATTTCCATCATTTATTCCAAATTTTTAACCTTGTCAATTTTGAATAAAATTCCAATAATTTTCGTCGTTTGTCTCGTTCCCAAAGATTTATGCCGGATTTATTCTTATTGTCCATAAAAATGACACAATAGCCAAATGGGCCATAGTCCGCGAAAAGGCGCTCCTGTGCTCGTAATTCTTCGGCAGCGAATGAATCGTCAGGCATTAGTAATTTTAGATCTAGACCTGCAAATGAAAATATTCAGTATTTATTTTTTGTTATTAATATTCCTTAAGAATTTCATTTCCAAAATTTTATGTTAAATTTTTCCAAATTAGTTTTTTTTTAATTTGCTAATTATCTTTTGTATTAATTTAAACCTTTAATTTTATTTTATTCTATGCTAAAAATTTTAAAAATAATTCTTAATTTGAATGAGAGATATAATATTTATCATTTTATGCTATGTGATTTAAAAGAATTATGGCCTAAAAATATAAAAACATAAACAGTTTAATTTATTAATATTACCGTAAATTTTCTATTAGAAGCCTCGGGGTATATAAACACTCTTAGCGGGGCTTTTAATAGAAAATTTACGGTATAAATTAATAAATTTTTGATATTTTAAAAAATAATAGTACCTAATTGGAGTTGCGAAATCCAAATGGCCGAAAAATACAAATAAAGTAAATAGAAAAGCAATGTGGACAATTTCGTGAATTTATGCTCAATTATTTGTGCGGCATATTTGTAAATTTCATTGGATAATTCCCATTGTTGAATGCTGGAATTGTTTTGGTCTTTACCCATTTGAATCCAACAAAAAAGCCAATGACTAAATAATTAAATTGAAAAAATAATAATGATGAATGCTTTTTGCCGATTCCTTGCTTCCCTGCGGCAATTCAAAGCCATAAATGCTGTCAAAAATGTCATTTGATAAAGGAACATGAACAAAACAGCCAACCAACAATATGTACAGAAAACACCTGCAGAATCATTCCAAAAAATTGTTCAGTGAAAATAAAAATTTAAAATAATATAGTAATATATTATTTAATTGAATATACAAATTTCTATCCATTTGACTTTACTTATATATTTCTAACCCTCTTTTTTGTTTACCTTTGCCCTTATTTTTTTGATATTCTCGAGTAGACATTTTTAGTGTAACCTCATACTTAATAAGAGATCAGAAATTTTGGGATCACTTCAGAAGAATTGGAGAAACCGATTCGATACAGAATATTTCGAAAGTCATGAATAGGGCCCGGATTTTTAGGCACCGAAAAGTGCCAATATATGCGCATATATATGCACCAAAAAAGGCCAAAATATGCACCAAATATGCCAATAAATGCCAAAATATGCACATTTTATGCAATTGAATAAATCAATTTTTTATATTAAAAAGTCAAAAAATGTTTTAAAAAATTATTAAATTCGAAAATTAATCATTTTTGATTGAATATAAGTGAAAATAAAATAAATTTTCACAAATTTCGCTCTTTTATAAAAAATCTTTGGTGGTTGACCCATAGGGGAGACGATTCATTTTTTAGAAAAATTTTTTTCTTTTCATTTTTTTAAAAAATTTTCTTGCCGAAAGAAAAAAATTTTCCAGAAATACTATCTTAGATAAAATTTTGACTATTTTTATAAAAAAACTTTCGAAAAAATATTTTTTTTGATAAAATGTTCAATTTTTTACAAAAAATTAACAAAAATTCTCGAATTTCCTCAAAATATGCACCAAAATATGCAAAATATGCATCAAAATGACGAAATATGCAAAATATGCACAGACTGCCAAATTATGCCAAAATAGGCATTTTTAAACCGGTTCAAAATCATTATTTGAACCCAAAAACACTTTTTTCGTACTCCCCAATGCTGTGCATATTCGCACACAAAATATGCATTTCCATAAAAATCCGGGCCCTAGTCATGAACTAACTCGTTTTCTGTTTTTAAGTTATATATTGGTACCTTAAAAATATCTTTTTTGGTTATTTTAATTTAAATTTTTCCTTCAGATCAATTTATGGTGAAAATTTTTCCCTTTGTAACTATTTTACTTAAAAATTACCAAAATAATATAATACCGAATTTTATAGATTGCGATTTTTCTATTTTCATATTTTTTTCGAGAATGAAGAACCGAGGTATTACCGAAGCCCCTTGACGATCTCTCTATTAAAATTAAACTATGTATTTATTTACTTACGAACGGCCATAAAATCTGAAAGCGTTCCAATGGCAAATGAGAAGCCATCGGTCAATGAGGTAACAAAAATGCTAAATAACAAATATACTGAATTTAAATAAGTAAATTTAAATAAAATTTTCAACAAAAAATTTTCCATTGATTTTGATAGTGTTTTCTGTTTTCTAACCTGACGGAAACTTCTGAGATGGATTCAACAAAAATGGCATCCGGATTGAACATTCCTTCCAAATTTGAGTTTGTTCCCTTAAAATTGTGCAATGTTCGCCAATTTCTTAGCATCAAAAACATATTATCCACTCCAATTGCTGAAAATTTGTTGAATTAATAAATCAAAATAAATTGAAAATTTTAGATAAATACAAAGAATGAGGAATGGCATAATCAGGATCATTTGCATGAATGGATATTCAATTGAAATGAGTACGGAAATGGCAGAACTGAAAAAATTAAGTAAAAATGATTTTTGAAAATCAAATAATTAATTTGTTATTGCGTTTTTAGAATTTTTAAAAATTAAATTGAAAGAAAATTTAGTCACGGGAACAATATTAAACGAAGAAAAAAATTTTTTTTAATTCCCATAAATCATGTAATAATTAAAGGTTTATCATTATTGAATAATTAGTTAAAATATTAAATTTTATATGCAAATTTCATTTTAATGTTTTGAAATTTTATTTCACCTCCTATTTATTTAATTTTATTTAAAAAATTTTTCTAAAAAGAAAAATAAAAAATTATTTGATTTTATTAGGCTCATGCCAAAAATTTTTGAATATTTTTATTTATTTATTTTAATTTCTAATTTTGTAAATTTCAAAAAATAATTCTATTTAATCCATACATTATTGCCATGAATGCATTCAGTATTGCAGCCAGTCCAATTAAGGGTTGGGCACGAATTGAATCGAATTTTGCGCAAATGATTGCACAAAATGCCAACAACATTCCGACCATCCACGGCATCCAAGGCAGCAATAATTCTCCATTCCTTTCCATTTCATCCGGCAAAGAGATGGAAGAAGTGTAGAATAAATTAAATGAATTTAGGTGAATTTTGGACATCATCTGAAAATCGGAGATAAAATTCATTTAAGAATTAATTTGATAAGCAAAATTGGAATGAGAAAATTTCCTCGTTTCACCTGGATGAATGCCCGAATCCATTCGTCTGCTTCCTTGCTTTGATTCAACACATAAAATAGTCGAATTGCTTTGGCCCTTTCAATGGCCGCATTACCATGCCGATCAACTCTCCCGGGAGAAAGTTTAACCCCACCAAAAATGATGGCATTATCGACTACAATTCCACCACTCAAACGTAATGTTGGATAACTCAAATATGTAAAATATCTTAAATATTTATTATTTATTTTAAATTCACCGGGCCAATAATTTTATGGCCAAATTTGCTTGCGAATCCTCCAATGCAACCATAATTGGATGCTGGGTGCATGTCGAATTTGCCCCTTCACGGAAACAAACATCGGTAAAATGGAGACCATTTTTCTTAATAAAAAATTTAAAAGTGACCGAAATGAAAATATTTGTTGAAAAATTCAATTAAATATAAATATAACTTATTCTTTCATAAAAATTAAATAATTTCTTTGACACTTACATAAATTTGATTAATGTCTTAAAATTAAAATATTAATTTTTGTCACAAAAAATATTTTTAAAATTGAAATTTTCTTTTACAAAAATTGTCAGACTATAAAATTAAAAGTCAGAGTAGTACATTTACCCCCAGCTCTCTAAATAATTAACACCGACTGAGATTTAAATAAATATAAATCTAATTCAACATTTCAATTATTGCTAAAAATTATTTTATTAAAAATTATTTCAGTACTAGCTAAAAATTTAAGTAAATGCTTTCAAAACAATTATTATGGTCATATTTATCTTTAAATCATACTGTTTTGATATTTTGCGTGATCATTTTGTGGATTTGGGCAATTTGTTTCAATTTTTCTGCCTCCAAAATATTTCCATCCTCGGTGGATTTGTCTTCAAAAATTGCATAAGCAAATGAGGAGCCAAACAGAGAATACGAATCGCGCAATGCATTTTGTGGAGGGAAAAGGCGGAGAAGCTTGAAAATGAGAAAAAAAATATAATAATTAAATGCTCTTACTTCTTTTAACTCCTTCAGGGATTGCATCGAATCTGGAAAGTGGAAAATAATTAATATCTTTAATTTTTATATTTTTCAATTTTTTATACTTTAAATGTTTATGTTTTTTAATAATCAAAAATTTTAATTTACAACTTTTAATAAAAAAAAAATATAATGAGCAATTTAAGA
Organism: Pratylenchus scribneri; assembly: GCA_030063045.1. Classification (NCBI taxonomy): domain Eukaryota; kingdom Metazoa; phylum Nematoda; class Chromadorea; order Rhabditida; family Pratylenchidae; genus Pratylenchus; species Pratylenchus scribneri. Next base: position 727,643 of record JAQSEB010000072.1, read on the forward strand.
AAATTTAACAAGCAATAAAATAATTTCAATTAATCTTGGAATAGATTAAAATGTTTTTTTTTATTTTTAATTTAACAATTAGCTACTGGCCTGGCAAGAAAATGTCCAAACTCTGTTTGCCACTATTCAAATTGCCAGTGTACCAAGCAATTGCAAATAAAGTTACCGAAATGAAAACGGGAAGTGCAAGAAAGAACAAAGGAAAACAGCAGACAAGCCGAATTTGATACTGGAAAATTTATTTATATTGAATGTGATATTTGTGGAGCGAAATTTATGCAACCGAATTTCGCGCATTAAAATCATTTTTTAAATAAATATTTATTTTAAATTAAACAAATTTAGTACCATTCTATTATCTTGATTAGAATAAAAAATTATTGGATTTAACAATTAGAAAGTGATTAATGGGCCAAAATCGGACAGCTTTTTTTTTGACTAATTTTAATTTTGTAGCCAGTTAAGTTTGATCACTCATTTTATATAAGAAAGAATTTAACCTAATAGTTAAAGTTTAATTTAAGATTTATGAGATATTTTTCATTACGCAAAATTCGGTTGCTTTTGCTCATTAATATTAATAGTGTTTAATTACTTCAAAAAACCGATTGAGAAGAGAAAATAAATTCATAAATTATTTAAAATTAATTCAAATGAATGATATTAATAATAGATAAATTGATGAAAGATAATAAAAATGTATAAATGGAAATTTATAATATTTTATATTGGATTATTATACGGAAATTTAGATCTTTCTTTGACGGAAAAATACTCACTCGCACTGAAGTCAATAAAAAAAAGTTTCATTCAAATTCCCATATGCAAAGGGCGGTGCGCACCGCACAGAAGAAGATAATTATTGAAATGCAAAATTGGGTTACACAATGACCAACTTTTTATTATTACGTTCTACTGGTTTTATACTATATTCAATTGACACATTGCTTTCTGTTTTCTAGCTCAAAAGAGCCAACAAAAATAGAAGAAAATCAAACTCTACGAAAAACCGACACATTCGATTTTGTCAAAATTCTCTGTTTAAAAACCGACTATGATAAACAAAATAAAATATATAAAGCATTAATTAAATCTGATAAATTATCTCTTATTTTTTAATTAAATTATTTTTTCTAATATTTTTATAAATTGCAAATGAAAATTCATTCATCAAAACAAAAAGTGCAATTTTGGTTCAATTCCAATCAATATTTGCGTTTCGAATGGTGTAAAAGGGAACATTCGTGAATTGGGATTGGCCAATTGGCCATTTTGGGAATAATGGGAATTTGGGATTGTATAATGGACTTTGGGGGAGAGAATAAGAATCATGCGTCCATTAAATTGCAAATAATATTCTATTAAAAATCAGGCGTTTGGGCAGACGGCGCATGACTCTGTGGCATCAAAATTATCCTTCCCCGAGAAAGATTGCACTCCACCCTTGAGCTGCCAAAAAGCGAAGGCGGAATTATTTCCTAGCTAAACAGGCGGAATTATTTCTTAGCTAAACAGGCGGAATTATTTCCTAGCTAAACAGGCGGAATTATTTCCTAGCTAAACAGGCGGAATTATTTCCTAGCTAAACAGACTGAATTATTTCTTAGCTAAACAGGCGGAATTATTTCCTAGCTAAACAGGCGGAATTATTTCCTAGCTAAACAGGCGGAATTATTTCCTAGCTAAACAGGCGGAATTATTTCTTAGCTAAACAGGCGGAATTATTTCCTAGCTAAACAGGCGGAATTATTTCCTAGCTAAACAGGCGGAATTATTTCCTAGCTAAACAGGCGGAATTATTTCCTAGCTAAACAGACGGAATTATTTCTTAGCTAAACAGGCGGAATTGTTTCTTAGCTAAACAGGCGGAATTATTTCCTAGCTAAACAGGCGGAATTATTTCCTAGCTAAACAGGCGGAATTATTTACTAGCTAAATAGGTGGAATTATTTCCTAGCTAAACAGGCGGAATTATTTCCTAGCTAAACAGGCGGAATTATTTCCTAGCTAAACAGGCGGAATTATTTCCTAGCTAAACAGGCGGAATTATTTCCTAGCTAAACAGGCGGAATTATTTCCTAGCTAAACAGGCGGAATTATTTACTAGCTAAACAGGCGGAATTATTTCCTAGCTAAACAGGCGGAATTATTTCCTAGCTAAACAGGCGGAATTATTTCCTAGCTAAACAGGCGGAATTATTTCTTAGCTAAACAGGCGGAATTATTTCCTAGCTAAACAGGCGGAATTATTTCTTAGCTAAACAGGCGGAATTATTTCCTAGCTAAACAGGCGGAATTATTTCCTAGCTAAACAGGCGGAATTATTTCTTAGCTAAACAGGCGGAATTGTTTCCTAGCTAAACAGGCGGAATTATTTCTTAGCTAAACAGGCGGAATTGTTTCTTAGCTAAACAGGCGGAATTATTTCCTAGCTAAACAGGCGGAATTATTTCCTAGCTAAACAGGCGGAATTATTTACTAGCTAAACAGGCGGAATTATTTCTTAGCTAAACAGGCGGAATTATTTCCTAGCTAAACAGGCGGAATTATTTCCTAGCTAAACAGGCGGAATTATTTCCTAGCTAAACAGGCGGAATTATTTACTAGCTAAACAGGCGGAATTATTTCCTAGCTAAACAGGCGGAATTATTTCCTAGCTAAACAGGCGGAATTATTTCCTAGCTAAACAGGCGGAATTATTTCTTAGCTAAACAGGCGGAATTATTTCCTAGCTAAACAGGCGGAATTATTTCTTAGCTAAACAGGCGGAATTATTTCCTAGCTAAACAGGCGGAATTATTTCCTAGCTAAACAGGCGGAATTATTTCTTAGCTAAACAGGCGGAATTGTTTCTTAGCTAAACAGGCGGAATTATTTCCTAGCTAAACAGGCGGAATTATTTCCTAGCTAAACAGGCGGAATTATTTACTAGCTAAATAGGTGGAATTATTTCTTAGCTAAACAGGTGGAATTATTTATTAGATAAACAAATGAAATTATTTTATAATTTATTATCAATTATAGCCTAATATGCAATTTGAAGGTCAACAACATGCGCAATCCAGTCATCAATCTCATCCAATTTCGCCAATATCTCATCCGATTGTCCAACATGCCACACAACTTTTACAACATGCATTTACATCTGCTGAAACAAATCAACCCCATTTTCAACATTCCCATTCAGATATACAACTACATTTGTCGGGATCGAGCAATGTTCAAAGGAATGCTGCGGATGTAAGTGCCCAATTTCTTTCCTCGAAACATATAACTGGGGAAAAAGGCCATTCATCGCAATAAAAAATGATGACTCCCTCAAAACTGTCAAGCGTCCGTGTCAAGCGCTGCGCTGCGTGCCACGCAACGTGCTGCGCAGAGCGCACGCACTCACTGTGGACAGAAAACGCGGAAGCTTGACACGTCGTTCATTGTGGACGCCCAGTAACCCAAAAATCAATCCTCCTGATGGCCCATTGAGCGCACGCCTGACCCTCAAGATTGAGGTGGACCCCAAAAATCAATCCACCTGATTGCCCTTAGAGAGTACGCCTGACCCACAAAATTGAGGAGTAAATAATCTCTATCTCTTGTCTCTTCTCTACCCTCAACTCAAATCATTCACCCAATTTTTATTAGATCGCGCGAGAGAAGCCCAAAGCAAAACAATAAATTGTTTAAATCGTGTGGATGTGGATGTGGATCCATCAATCTGCTGGACTTTATGTCTTTAGCCATAATTTAGTTTAGGTAAGACTTGCGCACGCCTCTTGGATCCCGAATATAGTCCTTTCTCTGCTCTCTGATGCAAATGAAGAGCGCGAACGCGCCAAAAACATTCCTTCAATTAATGTGAATACCTAGGCTACAGGCTGCCTAAAATATTGGGTTCTCTCCCTGTTGATATTGAAGAGAAGCTCTCCAAATTACTCTCGTCACCTCGTTCGCCAATTTTATAAAGAACATAGACTAATTAGTGTTCAGGCATTCGCGTTCCTTCAATACACAGATACTATAAAAAAGTCAGCAATCAGCAGGTGTTTTGGCAGAATGATCCATATAGACGGGGAGTGTTTTGCGTACGCTTTTGAAATTCACAAAATTGTTCACTCCCTACTGAGATCTGGGATTTAGTATTGAGGAAGGAACTCGCCCAATCATACACCTCTCCCGCCGCAGGGCCACATCTCGTACGCCAATATGTAGTTTGTTGCGCCGCTCGCCCAGCCCGAGCTGACCAAAACCGAAAACATCATTTTCATTGGGGAGAAATCGATATGGGCTATATAGAAAACGGATTTCTTCTCATAGCTCCTCCTCTTCTCGTTCATTCTAATAATTAGGGTGATTACTGATTATCAGTTCTTTAATTTGTCCTACTTCCAAAGTTCGACCATTTTCATCTAATAAAATTATTTCAAAATTATCCTAATTTTCCTAATGTTAAAGAATAGCGGTTTCAAATATGAATAGAATGGTGATTTGTGAGTTATCTTCGTTTCAAATATGAATAGAATGGTGATTTGTGAGTTATCTTCGTTCAACCGCAATTAATTATTTATTCATTTTAAATTACTTTTTTATTATTAAACTTTCCCATTCCCTAAAATGTTTTCAATCAAATATTCCTACCGTAAAGTGTCATTTTCTCTAAAAAAATGTCCCCTCTCAATACAATATTCTTCCCTTTCATATTTTAAAATCCTTCGGGCATTACTCAATCCCCAAATATTCATGGTTAATTGAGTAGTGGAATTTTTTGAGCAAAGAACCAGACGGCACTTTTCAGCGCAATTTGAAAACCCTAAAAAATTAATTGTGAAATGAAAACTTTTTAATCAATGAATTAAAATTCAAGTTTTTTATGTCAAAATAAATATTTTTAAATATCATCTTATTATTTTTATAGATTTATTATGCTCACAATTAACCGATCCATTCCTTTTCAATTATTTTACATTTTATTATTTTCAAAACAATTTGTTCAAGCAGTAGATGAAATGACTGATGATGATGGGATGAAAGTTGTCATCCGTTGGAGTAATTTTGAAGAAAGTGAATCTTTGTATAAATTGGCCGCAAATGGGTTGGAAAAACGATTTGTGCTGAGCCTAATTCCGGTGGACCAATTTGGAAGAACAAATGAAAATGAGTCGCCAATTGCCTATGAGAAAACAGGCCGTTATGATTTTGCGATGCTCAATGTACCACCACCACAAATTGAAACAGAAAATATTGCGGAAATGGAAGAAGCAAAAAGGAGGAGAAAAGGAAAAGAAATTGCTGGAATGGAAAAAAGTGGGATAAATATAAAAAATATTAATGAACAACTGGACATGGTTAAATATGAATTGCAAATTAAAATAAATTCAATTTCAAATTGGAATAATCAGGTTTTTAAATTCTAAATATTTATAAGGCATAAAAATTTCCAAGAGTTTAATACGCGGGTAGAGCGAATATACTTATCCTCGCCATAAAAACGGAATTCTTATTAATTCAAGTAAAATATTGCAGATCATAAAAAGAAAGTTGAAAAGGCTGCCAAGAAAGAATGAAATACTAATTTGCCATTTTAATGCCAATCCAAGAGAACAATGCACTTTCAACAATTACAATGCAAAGAATATACTTCAACCAAAACGAAAAATATTCTTTCAAATGATGGACAATCTTAAAGTTCAAAGAATAGAATGCACCAAAAAAGACCCAAAAGACCAACCCTTACGGTTTATAGAAAATGGGGTCCATTATCATTATCATGGACCAATTTGCCTGTCTGATCAATATACATTCCATTTTTTAAATAAAATAGTAAATTCCAAAAAATTTATAATAAAATTTCATAAAATCCGACAAAATTATTTAGTTTTCTTAACTCTAGTTTTCATTTTTTAATTTGACAAAATTTGGCAAATTTCGAAGTCTGTTTTCTTCTTAAAAAAGTAACCTTATCAAACTAGAATCCTTTTTATAAATTGAAATATATTTCATATTGTTTAGAAGTTAATCGTAAAAGATTAATTCAATTATTAAATTCTAGATTTTATCTTTCAATTGTGATGAGGCAATTTATGATATTGAAGGACAAACAAATATTTATCAATTAAAAATTTATTCCAATGGCACGTTGGAATGTAAATTGGCCAATGACCAAATGAAGCAATTGGAGTTGAACTTCGCATCCAACCCAAACCCATCCATGGCCCAGACATCTAATTTTCCCCATAAACAAGGTGTGTCGAATTAAATTCCAAATATTTGAAAGATTATTCAAACTAATCTCACCTTTGCCCTTCTTATTTGACTAAGTCAACGGGATTATTTATTAGCTAAGCAGGCGGATTAATTTCTTTTGCTAAAAAAACCTTTTCTTAGATTCTATATATGGCTAAATCTTATTTTCAAATATTAAATTGATTGTAAATTCCTTATTAAATATCCCCTAATATGGCATTTTAAGATCAACATAAACATGGCCAAACCTGTCATAATCAATCTCATCAAATTTCACCATTAACTCACCCGGTCCAACATGCGGCACAACTTTTAGAAAGTGCTTTAACATTTGCCGAACCGAGCCATCCCGATCTTCAACATCCACTCCTCATTGGTACACCATCGGGCAAAATTCCTCGGGCTATTCCTGCTGATGTAAATGATCCTCGACTACCCATCCCGAGCTCAGATCGCCAACTTTTTAAACGCCAACAATCTGCCATTTCCTTTGACGCTCTTGAAAAAATAAATTCGAATCCAATTCATCAAGGATCAATTGGATCAAGCAAAATTGCTCAAAATATTAATTCAATTATTTCTCAACCATCTCAAATTCCTGGAACTTCCGAACGACGGGAGATCAAAATTGCCATCCGTTGGAGTAATTTTGCAGAAAAAGAATCTTTGTTTAAATTGGCAGCAAATGAGGGCAAATCTTGGAATGAACGATTCGAGTTGAACCTATTTAGGGTGGACAGACAATCTGGAGGAAAGAGAGTTTTGCAGCCAATTGCCAGTGGCATAACTGGGCATTACGATTTTGGGATATTGAAAATTATGCCGCAACAAGAAATTGGCACTCAAAATGTTGGAGAAGTAGGAAAAGAATTGGCAGAAAGTAGTAGAAAAGGAAAAGAAAAAGTAGAAATTGGAATGGAGAAAAGTGGAGAAAAAACTAAAAAAAGCAACGAACAAAATGGAGAGTTTGAATTGCAAATTAGAATAAATTTTCCTGGAAATTTGAACAATCAGGTTTGATCTAAAAAAAATGTTTAATAATTTTTAGATTTTAATAGTGGGTATTCATTTTTTATTTCTTTTACATTCAAAATTAATTATTTTCCGAAAGTTTTCTTTTAGAATTAAGATGATATTTTTATGTATATTTAGCCGAAAATTTTGTAAATAAAAACGAATTCTTTTTATTAATTCTAGTAAAATATTTTCAGACCATAATTAAAAGATTGGTAAAACTGCCCAACAAGTCTGAAATCTTAATTTGCCCTTTCGATGCTAAAGAACAAGAACTTTGCACGATCTATTTTTATACTTCAACGAGAATACAACGACCAAAACGAAATATATTCTTTCGAATGAACTTGCAAAACACCAAAAAACTGGAACTCTTAAATATAAGATGCACTAAATCATATAGCAAATACATCCAGCCGCTGCAGCCAGCAGCAGATAGAAATGGAATCCATTATTTTGGCCCAGTTTGTCTATCGGATCAATACACACTCAATTTCCAAGTTAATGAAAAACATCGTATTTCGGTAAATTTTTGCTACAAATTTAAATAGGATTTCTAGATTTTAGTGTATATTATTTTCCAAAACTTTCCATGCCTACAATTTTCACTTTTACAGGCAAAGTTTTCTAGACATTAATGTTGATATAAACTTTTAGAATCTGCCTAATCCACATCCCTGTTCCAAAAATCCCATCTTATTAGGATTAATCAATCCCAGACTCATATAAAATTTCCTAAATTCATGTAAATGAGTGGTTTAAATTTGATTTTTCAACTAATAAATTAATTCATAGAATTTTCATTTTCAGATTTCCTACAATTGTGATGAAGCAATTTATGAAAATCCAAAGCAACAAAATACTTATCAATTCAAAAATCATCCGGATGGCACATTGGAATGTAAATTATTATTAAATGATAATCAGGGGTGCCATCTCCAAAAGTCAAAACCCCGGCATTCGGGTCTAAAAACCCGGCAAAACTCCGGCAAAAATTTTCAAAACCCCGGTAAAAACCCGGCATCTTTTAAAACGTGTTAAAATGCAATTTAGTAAAAGCTTGTAAAAATTTTCTACTTCAGATTTATATTTTTAATTGACTTTTTGAGCATATTTTTAATTGACTTTTTGAGCATGTGCGTTATGAAATAAAGATATCATAAGCTTTAAAAATCGGTCTGCCGTCAAAAAGTTTAGCCAGAAAAAGCCGCGAAGGAAGGAAAAAAATTAGCTAAAAATGGCCCTGATAGGTAGAAAAAGTAGCTAAAAAAGCCCTGATAGGGAGAAAAAATAGCTAAAAATGGGCCCTGATTGGAAGAAAAATTAGCTAAAAATGGCCGCGCAGCGAAAAATTAGACCCAAAAATGGCCGCGCAGCGAAAAATTAGACCCAAAGATGGCCGCGCAGCGAAAAATTAGACCCAAAAATGGCCGCGCAGCGAAAAATTAGACCCAAAAATGGCCGCGCAGCGAAAAATTTAGCTAAAAATTTAAAAACATGGCAAAACCCGGCAAAATATGAAAAACCCGGCAAAAAACCCGGCACTTTCAAAACCCCGGCAAAACCCCGGCCGGGACATCAAAAACCCGGGAAATGCCGGGTTTCCCCGGTATTATGGCAGCCCTGATGATAATATTGAAGATGGAAAATTGGAAGAATTGACTAATGCCCCGTTGAAATTGAAACAATTGGAGGAGAGTAGTTCTTCAGCTAACCCATCATCAATGGAACAGACTGTCAATCTTACAAATAAAAATTTAGCGGATTTGTTGAAATTACCTAATAAGGATGAGCGAGAAAAAAAAATGCGCTTTTTAATAGGAAATTTGATGAAATTACCGGAAGGAAGTGGGTCAACAATTTTTTAAATATTCTAATTATATTTAAGTACTTAGCAAAACGTTTATTAATTAAATAATAGAAATAAATTATTTGCAATATGCAATTTAAAGGTCAACAACATGCGCAATTCCATTACCATTCACATCTAATTACGCCAATACCTCAGCAGATGATCAAAGAAGCATCACAACTTCTACAAAATGCATTTACCTCCACCGGAGCAAATCAAAACCATCCACAATTTCAACCACAAAATCCTGCTGATACACAAACTCATTTGTCAGGATCGAGCACTATTCACCGAGTTGCTCCGGATAATAACGATCATGAATGGAATGAAGTACCAATATTGGTGAAAGGAAAGAACCCAATGCCAGTTGAAATGTCAACACAATCTGAATCGACTTCCACCCATGGCCATCCATCCATTGTTCCGGATTTGGAATTCCGTTTGGGTCTTCCAACATTAATGGAAAAGCATCAGCATTATGGCACTGGGCAACATATTCAACCAAGTGGAATGTTTCTTTCAGAAAGACCAATACAAGTTGAAAATCCATCACAACAACCTGAATCGCCTTCGAAGCAAGACCATCGATCTACTGTTGGTGGTGCGAGATTTCGTTGGCATCCGTCTGGCTCATCAAATTTGCCGACAAATGATAGAGTGAATTTTTTTTAATTTTCAGGGCTAAAATTAAAATAAAACATTTGCAATATATTTTCCTAAAGGATTATTTAAATTATTTTATTCCAAAATAATTTTCAATAACAAAATTTAGCATGCGAAACAATTGTTGGACACTATTGAGCAGCAGCAACCAGTGTTTTCATGATACCAAAATTTTCAATATGATATGATAGTGATATGATAGTCAAAACGATATCATTCAAAATGATATGATATGATAATGATAGTGACAATTATCACTATCATATCACTATCATATCATTATCATATCATATTAGCACTATCATTATCATATCATTTTTCTATCATTATCATTTAGAAAAAACCGAGAAAAATATATTACAAAATCGTCAAAAATTTTTTATACCGACATTTCAACAAAATTTTCTTTCCAAATTAAATAATTTTCATTTGTTAGATAAATAAGTTTATTTGGATTTCATTTTTTAAAAGAATATTGGCTAAAAAAACTTTCTACCGGAATGTTTGAAGAAATTTGAATAAATATTTAAGGTCAATATAAAATTTCCCAATCCTTCCAGAAGCTTCCAATGCAAAAATTTTTTTTTAAATTTTAAATTATTTAAATTTTGGATTTTTTAAATTTAATTCAGAATCGTATATGAAAAATTCATTAATGAATATTTAAGAAAGAGAGTTTCATAAGAAAAAATTAGATTGCTTAAAATGCCAATAAAAGTCCAGGAATAATAATTTAGTCAAAAATTGGAAAAATTTTTTGGAAATTCTTTGAAAAATGGACAAAATTTTAAAAAAATTTTTGAAAATTGCCTGATTTCAACTATCATGATACTATCATGATAGTATCACTTTTTTATGATATAAAATTTCTCAAAATGATATGATACTGATATGATAGTCAAAGTGCTATCATATCACTATCATATCATTATCATATCACTATCATATCATTATCATATCATATTAGCACTATCATGAAAACACTGGCAGCAACCTATGTCCTCTAATTTGCAAATAAATTCAGAACAAGAAGAAAAAAGGGACGATGAACAAACAATGTTGCGATTGGGTTTGAGTGGCCAAAAACGAGGACCAAATGATGAAAAGGATGGAGAGGACAAAGATGAAGAAAGTCCATCGGGACAAAAGGCGGCAAAAATAGCCAAAAATTATTGAAATTTGAAAAAGATTTGTTGAAAAAAAATGGCAGAAAAAACAGTCACATTGAGGAAAAATCTTGAAAATTACAAAAAAAAATTCATATAATCCAACATATTATCAAATCTTTGATGGTATTTTTTTTATCTAAATTTGCATAAATTTAATTTCAATTCCATATTTATTATGATGAATTCATTTACAATTCAAAAAATATTCCAATTTAAAAGAAATTCAAAAATACATAAATAAATTAATTTGCCTTTTGCTAAATTACAAAAAATGCTTCTGGCTGGCCAGATAATTCCTACAAAACCAATTTGAATTCGCATTTCCCAATTCCAATGAAAGCAAAAATAATCGGCCTTGGTGCGAAAGAGAAGATAGGATTGGGAATTGAGATGTGAATTGGTCCACTTAGAAAATGAGGAATGTGGATATGATATAGGTCTTTGCTGGCAGTGTAGACTATAGAAAATATAAAAATTAAAAGACTGGATATTTTGCCTCGGGCGGTCGAGCGCGGTCCTTCTCTCTGAAATTCATGAATTTTGGCCGACATTGGCCATATAGCAATGGAATGATTTGCTCATCACTTTGAGGTCCAGAAAAATCGTTTCTCTCTGCTGGCATTGATTGAGGAATTCGGCAAACCACTCTCATTCATTCGCCAATTTTAAATGTGGTTTGTTGAGCTGCCCAAAACCGAAAACATCATTTTCATTGGACATAAGCAGATCGATATTTGGGCCAATTTGAATGGGAGTATCATTGGATTTTAGAAAAGCCTCCTCGGTCATTTCAATAATATAGCTGTACCATTTCAAAATTAATTTACAAATATAAAGAATTTTACTAAAATATTATTATTCTCTCTTCTAATTCTAAGTAGCTGAATATTAGCGAAATTATCATTAAAAAGATTAATCCATGGAAAACCGAAACTGAGTAAAAGCGAGAGACACATAATTAGGCGAAACCAAAACCTAAACATCATTTTTGAACCGGAATTCAGCATTCCTAGACTATGCATGAAAATCCATGAAAATTGATTAAATTTTTGTTTTAAACAAATTACTACAATATTGAATTGCCCAAATATTAAAATTTATTCCCATTTTATAGATTAATATGAATATCGTTATATTCATTCCAGTTCAATTATTTTTCATTTTATTATTTTCAAAGACATTTGGACATAGGAATGAACAGCCATTTGTGGTGAAAATTGCCATCAAATGGTATGAAGGTGAAAAGGAATCTTTGTTTAAATTGGCCGCAAATGAGGGCAAATCTTCGAATGAGCGATTCGAATTGAATCTGTTTAGTGTGGATCAAAAATCTGGAAGGGCAATTGAGCCGCCAATTGCCAATGGGAAAACAGGGCATTATGATTTTGCGAGATTGTTAATTCCGAGATCATCACTACGAATTTCTGATGACAAACAAAATGTTAAAGAGGCAGAAAGTAGGAGAAAAGGAAAAGGAATTGCCGCAATGGAAGTGGGGATGAAAGATGGAGATGAATTTGAATTACACATTAAAATGAATTCCTTTGGAAATGGAAACAATCAACAAGAGCAGGTTTGAAATTGGAATATAATAAAAAAAAGAGTCTGGACGCCTCTTCATGGCTCCCGAATGCTTGATAAATTTAATTGGTTAAAAATGTAATTTATATGTTTAAAATTGTAAACGTCAATTTTATATGCTAAATATAATAATATATATTTAAGTTTTTCTATTCACTTTCGGCATTCCCTTTTAGTCAGTTAACATTTTCCATTATTCTTTTTCTCGAATTTATTCTGGTTTGTAAATTCCGATTATTCGGATTTGTCACAAATTTGTAAATTCCCTATTTTTCCGGTTTTAATTCCATTCTATTCGGATTTTATTTCTACCTCTCGATTTTAATTCCGCCTATTCTGATTTTATTAATTCCGTCGGATTTTATTAATTCTGCTTGTTCTGATTTTAATAAATCCGCCTGTACTTATTTTATTATTTCCCTCTGTTCTGATTTTAATAATTCCGTCTTTTCGCCTTTTCTGATTTTACTCTTTTGCATATTTTCCTTTTTGACATTTTTGAGATAATAGAAATAGAATTCCTCTGCTGTTTTGATAAGTAATTAAAAATTATTATAATATTAAAATATACTAATATTTTTTCTAAAACTGTTTAAATAAAAACGTACTTTAAATAACAATTTGAATAAAATATTTTCAGATCATAATAAAAAGATTTAAAAAGTTGCCCTATCAACATCAAATCCTAATTTGTCATTTTAATGCCAATCCAAAAAGTGAATGCAAAATCAAAATTTATGATAAGAAAATGGAGTTTCCAAATCGACGAATATTCTTTCAAATGAATTTGTTGCAAAACCAGGCCCAAATATTTAAATTTATGGCAATTGAATGTGCCAGAATAAATCAAGAATTCCTCGAAGGCGAACGGCTTAAACACTTTGCAAATGGAGTAGAATATATGGGTCGAATTTGTCCTTCCGATGAATACATAATCCATTTTCTTATCAATGGAAAAATTATAAAAGTAATTTTTGCTTAAATTTATAATGAAATTTTTATTAAATTCTGAAAAATTTATTATTTTTCTTACTAATAATTTTATTATTTCATAAAGACATAATTTAACAACGATTTAGCTAAATGTTTTGAAATAAGAGTTTTAATTTTACTAATAGAATGAAAATTGATTTAAATACATTAAATTTTATACTTTATTTCAGTTTCCCTACAATTGTGATGAGGCAATTTATGAAAAAATTGACAAGAAAAGTAACATTTATCAATTAAAAAATAATCCGGATGGCACATCAGAATGTAAATTATTATTAAATGATGAATTTGAGAAGAATGGTACATGGAAATTTCAAGAATTGTCCAAACAAATTGGCGAAATTGAAAGAAAAATGGGGAAAAAGCAGCCAATGTTATGGGAATATTTTTCTAAACAAGTAATATTAAAGACTTAAAGTCTTTGGTTAAATTCATTGTAATTTATGTAATTAATATAAGCTAAATAAATGAATAATTTTTACCTATAATAAATATTTTTATAGTTATTGTCCAGAAATTTTAATTTATCTTTGCATTCAACCTTATCATTGACTCTATTTTTAGCCATATACATAAATAAATAAAATAAAATAAAATAAAATATATAAATTAAAATTTTAATTTTTCTAAAATAGATTGAAATATACCATAAAACTGAACAATGGCTAGAAGAAGGAGAGAAAATTTTACAAAAACAAAATTTATCAAATAGAAGTTGGATTCAAAAAGAAATTAAAGAAAAAAAAGAACTTCAGAAGAAAAGGGCATTGGGTATGCCGGCATTGATTGCTGCTTTGATAAATTGGCAAAATTGTGAGTGAAAAAAAATTTTCAAAATTTATGTCTCTATAAAAATCGCCAAAAATATCTTTAGAAATTGAGTTAGTGCTAATTGTATTAATTTGAAAAAATTTTATTAGAGATTTAATTTAAATCATTAAACTAATTTCCACTTTTATATATTCAATTAATTTGTAATAATTTTTGATAATCTTTCAAAGAGAAAAAACATTGGAACAAAATTCATTTTCAGATTTAATGATAATATCACCAGAATTCGAAAGATGAGCCGGAAAAAATGATTCGTTATATAATTGGAATATTGATGAATTTTCCGCATAAAGGTACACTAAATTCAAATATCAAGCAAATTATGCACTGTTCATATTACTTTATTTTTATTATATTTTTCGTATTGGGCTGGTCAGTGATCGCCCTAATACCATATAACTTCTTTTAAAACCCCTTATTATTTTTCAACATCTCAAAAATTGGGAAAATTTGTGGGTCTAACTTCTTAATTTATGGATATGTTTTTACAAATTATGGCGGATTTTATAGGGTTTTAGTGAACTGGAAAATGTATTAAAAAATTTAAAGATCACCCTATTAGGAACTATAGGTCCTTAAAGTCAACACTGGGGAATACTGGGAGGGGCTTTAAAAAAGGTTAAAAGGTATATAATTAATTTGAAGATCCACAACATGCACAATCCAGCAGTCATCAGTCGCAACCAATTTCGCAACTACTCCACTACATACTCTACAATATTACACAACTTTTACAAAATGCGTCTACTATACCCGGACCTAATCAAAATCATTCCAATGTACAAATTTTCGAAGCTGGAACATCATCCCAATTGATTGCATCAGGCAATGTTGCTATTTCTGTTCCAGCAGATAATTCGAATTTAATGACTCAAATTATTAATCCAAACACCTCACAAAATGCCATGGACGGACCGTCGCCACCAAAACGGCGAAAATCTTCAAAACATTCTCAACGAAAAAAGGCGCGAATATTGGAGAAAGAAACAAATCAAATTTCTGATGAAATGCCAGCACAGCCTGCTGAAAATCAATTGCTTGACTTGAATCAGCCACCATTTATGGAAACCCTTGAACAGCAACAATACGATGATTCATCGGGTCAAAGACATGACACTGGACAAATTCAGCCAAGTAAAATGTCGCCACTTCCACAAGAACACATCGATCAAGGCAATTATCAAACTATATATAGCTCATTGCAAATACCGCATCTAACACCACCCTCCGAAAAACAAATTGGCCCTTCACAATCGCAACAACCAATCCGTCCAACATTGGGACCGGCGGTTTTCAGTGAATATAGGGAAAAGAAGAATGAGGGTGATCAGCAGCCAAGAGAAGTATCTTTGCCTTCTGTTCCTTTCCATTCAAAATTACAAATTGGTAAAAGAGCTGGATCGGCATTTAGTGAATATAGTAAAGGAAAGGGGAATGAAGGTGGTCAAGGAGAGGCTTCGCCTATCGCCCAACATCAAAATTCGGCATCCGCCAACGTACATCAGCAGGAACAGCCAAATCCAAAAGAAGGAGGAAAAGTTGTAATTAATTGGGTGAAAATAGATTCTTGATAAATAGACAAAGGGCCGTGCAAATGAGGGCGTTTCCTGAATAGTGCAAATGTGGGCGTTTTCGACTTATAATAAATCAGAAACCGGTTTTAGATCCTACAAATTTTATACCATTTTTAGATCTCATCGAGACGCATCGAATGGTATAAAATTTGTCATGGCTAAATCAAAATTAGTGGGTATTAAACCGTTTAAATCATTTTTAGTCTTTGGTTTTAAACTCTTTATTTCTACCCAAACCATGACAAATTATATACCATTCGATGCGACTCGATGAGATCTACAAAATGGTATAAGATTTGTAGGGCCTAAAACCGGTTTCTGATCTATTAAAGTCGAAAACATCCACATTTTCTCTATTCGGGAAACACCCATATTTGCACTATTCAGGAGAAGACATAGCACCAAATGAATATTTACATTTTTTTCTATTAGAAGTGAAATTAATTTTACTAACTTTCATGAAAATTCTTAAATAAATAGTCAAATTAATTTTTTTAATTCCAAAATAAAAAAAATTCGGAAATATTTTTGAAGGATCAATTTAATATTTTTCGTTTTAATTATTGGAAATTCAAGACCCAATTAATTGTAGAGCATATTTTAGCAAAAAAATATGGACCCATCTATGCAAATTTCGGAAGCACCTTTGCCACCCAATTTGCAAATTGATAAGCAAAAAGGGCATGGAGATGGTCAAGGACAGCATAGAATAATATTGGGATTGCCTGTTCCAAAACCTGGACAAAATAAAAGAGATGGGAAGTACAAAGGAGAAGAAGGCCCATCATTAGGACAAAAGGCTCCAAAAAAGGCCAAAAAGGATAAAAGTTGAAGAAGAT
The DNA here is from genome assembly GCA_030063045.1 of Pratylenchus scribneri. NCBI lineage: Eukaryota > Metazoa > Nematoda > Chromadorea > Rhabditida > Pratylenchidae > Pratylenchus > Pratylenchus scribneri. The sequence goes on from JAQSEB010000072.1 coordinate 744,396, forward strand.
AAGATCGAGAATCCCTAAAATTTATCAAAAAAATCGATTTACTAAAAAACGATATATTTTAACATATTTTTACATTTAAATACTATTATTTTAAATTTGGATAAATTTTACTATTTTTTTTTTTTCAATTGATGAATTTATTTACAACAATTAGATGATTTATTATAAAAGTATTTTAAACAAAATGTTTTTAATAATATTTATTTATTTAAAATTTTTCCATTCATTTATTAATTCATGTTTATGGCCTGGACAGAATTCTCCACTGTCCCCACCAATCAATTTGAATTCGCATTTTCCAATGAAAACAAAAATAATCGGCCATTTAAGAAACCATCGGTAATTGGAATTTGGATTTGGGCTCTTTGGAAAATGTGGATATATGGGCAAAATGGGTCTTTGGTGACAGTGTAGAGAATACGAAAATTATAGAGACTGGATATCGGGCTTTGAGATTAGAGAAATTAGCCAGCAATATTTGGGCATAATTGCTCGAAAAAGTCAGGAGTTTGGCCGTTATACGGCCTAACATTATTGCGCACGCCTTGGGGACCCAAAAATGTCCTATTGAGTTTGATTGAGAAGTTCGCCCAATCGCTCGCCTCAATTCATTCGCCATGATTTGATTTATTTCGTGTTCCCCTACCCAAGTTGCCCAAAATAGAAAACATCATTTTCATTGAGGAATGGACTGGCATAGGCCGAATGGTTATGTCCGAAATCCGAACTCAAACCAAAAAATTCGTATGATTTTAGATGCTTTAAATGATTAATCTAGTCCCAAATTTTAATCATTTATTTAATAATAAAATTTATCTCAAAAATTAACAAAATCCTTCCAAATTAAATCCATTATAATAATTCAAATATGAAAAAAAATTTGATTCCTGAAATAAAAATTAAGAAAGCTATTATATTTAAATTCAGGCATTATATACCCTAAATAAATATAAAAAATAAACAATCATTTTTTATAGATTATTATTATGAAAATCGTCATATTTATTCTAGTTCAATTATTTTTCATTTTATTATTTTCAAAAACATTTGGCCGATGTGATGATGAACTGCCAAATGAGATCAAAATCGCCATACGTTGGACTAATTTTGCAGAAAAAAAATCTTTGTTTAAATTGGCTGCAAATGAAGGCCATTTTTGGAATGAAAGATTCAAGTTGAGCCTATTCCATGTGAACCGGCAATTTGAAAGGACAGTTTTGCAGCCAATTGCCAGTGGCATAACTGGGCATTACGATTTTGCTAAATTGAAAATTCATCCATTGCCACAACAAATTGGCACTCAAAATCAAAATGCTGCTGGGCATATGAAGGAGAAAAAATTGAGGAGAAAGGCAAAAGGAAAAGAAGAAATTGGAATGGAGAAAAGTGAGAAAAATATTCATAATACGTTGCAGTTGCAGGGTGAAGATGAATATGAATTGCAAATTAGAATAATTTCGATTGGAAATTGGAACATACAGAAGGTTTTTATTTGAATATAATACAAAATTATTTTTAGATATTTTTTATAACAAAGCTAAGAGCTAACAATCAAAATTATTATTAAATTTTTTTATATATAATATAAAAATAAAAACAAGCCCATCTCTACTCCGTTACATAATATTATTTAGTCGAAAAATGTCTAAATAAAAAAGCATTCTTTAATTTGAATAAAATATTTTCAGACTGTAATTAAAAGGTTGAAAAAATTGCCCAGTGTGTCGGAAATCCTAATTTGCCCTTTCGATGTCAATGGCAATGTCAATCCAACAGAACCATGCACATATAATTTTTACAATCCAATAAATATAGTACTTCAGCCAATGCGAAATATATTCTTTCGAATGAATTTACAAAACAACAATAAATTAATACTCGTAAATATAAAATGCACTGGAACAAAAAATCAAATCCAACCACTGCAGCAGCAAGGAGATGGATATGGAGTCAAATATTTTGGTCCAGTTTGTCCATCTGATAAATACACACTCCATTTTCTTGTTAATCGACAATATCCTATTTCTGTGAATTTTTTAATAAAATGATATACAAAAATAAAATATTTATTCCATATAATTTAAATCTAAATGAATTTTTAAAAATTTCTTTACTTCCAATTTACATATCTTTCAATTAAATCTTCTAGACAATTATTTTATAAATCGCTTTAGGATCACGATCCCGGTCATGTAAATCAAAAACATGAGCTCGGTCGCGTCTAAATCGGGACTGATATTATCCAGGAAATCCTGAATATTAGCCAGTCCAGACCCATCTTTTAATTCCATAAATTTCGGCACCCAAAATTTATTACTTGCCCTAATAGATTTCCAAAACTTTTTCAAACTACAATACACTTTTAAAATTGCTATAAGTTTAAATACATTAATAAATTATTGATTGTAAATTAATTCATATAAACTTTTCATATTCAGATTCCTTACAATTGTGATGAAGCAATTTATGTTAATGAAGAAAATACTTATCAATTCAAGAATCATACGGATGGCACATTAGAATGCAAATTATTATTTAATGACAATATTGTGGATGGAAAATCCCAAGGATTGACTAATACCCAGATGAAACAAAGCAATTCCTCATCCAATCCATCAATGTCACAGTCACTTCCCGCCGATGAAAGTTGGGCAAATATATGGAAATTACCGTTTAAAGAACGGACAAAAATGACAAATTTTAAAATTGGAAAATTGATGCAGTTTCCTGCTGGAGAAGGTCGATGCGAAAATTTTTGAATAATAAGAATCGGAAAAATTCCATATATTTGCATGATTTTTTGATTTAGGCGGTCAGCCCAGCTGCTGACTACACCCTTAATTTAATATGTTAATTATCTGCCTTTGCTGCACCTAGAACCATTCTTTAAATAAATAGACGAAATTATTTCTTAGCTTAAAAGGCGTAATTATGTCTTAAGTAGTATGTAGTATAATACTAATTAATTGTAAATTGCTTACTAAATTTCTTCTAATATACAATTAAGATCAATTTCATTTGCAACTTCCTCATCAATCTCAATCAATTTCATCATTTTCTGACCCAATGATTCAACATGCAACAAAATTATTACAAAATTCATTTACATATGCACCAAATCATCCTCATATTCGACCTCACAATCCTGGTACACAACCTCATTTATCGGGATCGAGCATTGTTCACGAAGGTTCTCTTCATAAGACCGGTATGAACTATTTGAAAAACTTATTAAGCATTATATATCAATTATCCCCCTCGTAATAGGTTCCATGTACGATTCGCAATCAAAGCGAAGAACAGATTCAAATTCAAAAGATTATGAATGGAATGAAATGCCAATAATGCTGAAAGAAAGGAGGAATCCAAGGACAATCGAAAAATCAGCTGAAAATGAATCGACCTCCGTTCATGGTCATCCAGATCCGCTTGTTAATTTGGAACTTAATTTGGATTTGCCATCATTAAATCAAGGAAATACTCATCGATATAATTTTGGGGCAAATCAGGCAATTAAACGTCGAAAACTCTCAAAAGATGTGCGAATAACCAAGAAAGGAAAGGGTCCAATTCCAATTGAAATGCAATTGGAGCATGAATTGCCTTCCACGCATCATGACCACAGCAATCCCTGGATTTGGGATTGCATTTGAGTCCATTGTCAAATCCGCTACAACAAAAAACGGAAAGAATATCGGAGAAAGGAAAGGACACAATGACTGATGAGAAGCAATCTAAACCTGAACCGACTTTCAAGCATTACGGCCAACAAATCCCTGATTTGGGATTTCAATTAAATTTTCGACCAGTGGACTCAACAAATATGTCATCTTCAAACAATCCTAGCAAAAAGCAAACTCATCAGAAATCATTACAAATCCCGACCAGGAAATTTTCGAAAACTAAGCAGGGTAATTCATCAAATCAAAGACACGACAGTGAGCAACAAATTCAAACGAGTGAAATGTTGACTTTTACACAAGAACTCATTGATCAAGGCAATTCTCAAACTACATTGCAAAAATCGAAACAAACGCCCGAAAAAGAAATTGGCTCATATCAATCACCAATATCGGCATTCAAAAAATATAAAAAAGAGTTATCAACACCTACTACAGAACATCAAAGTTCGGCTTCTACCACCGTACAACAGCAGCAGGATGAGTCTTATCTGGCGGAAAGAAAAGTTTGTATATATATTAAAATAAATGGGGAAAAATATATTTGGCTCTAAATATCAAATTTGAATATATAAAGATGACATAAACATTAATCCATATTTTTGGAGCAAAATATGCAGAATAAGCAAGTTTTATGACCATAGTGGGTAGGGCGGTCCACTAAGGAAAAAGGGATTTCACTCTTGGCAGAAACCCATATATAATCTCAAGAATAGCTGGGTCTCATTTCAAAGTTCCATATTCAGTTGGGAACACTCCCGTCGGAAATATTTTTTAAGATCCAATTTATAATTAATATATTCCGCTTAAATTTTTGGAAATTTTAAGCCCAATTAATTGCAGAGCATATTTTAGCATGAAAATGTGGGACAAATTATACACATTTTGGATTCGGATGATGAAGAAGAAGAATTTACAAAGTTGCGATTGGGAATGAGTGATCAAAAACGAGGACCAAATAAAAGAGATGGAAATGGAAAAGGGGAAGCAGACCCAACGATAAAAAAGGGCAAAAGTTGAAGAAAATAGTTTGAAAAAGATAATTGGCCGAGAATTCGGTCATTTCATGCAAAAAAAATTTAATTTATTAAATTTTATTTTAAAGCATTTTCAATATTTATTGTTATTTAAATTTGGATAAATTTTACTCTTTTTTTCAAGTCCAGAATATAATTGAACAATTCACCCCAAGATTGATTGAGGACACCAAAATCTGCCAAACTTTTGCCAGTTTATAAAAAAATTATCAAAGACTGAATTAATTTTGATGGTTTTGTTAAAAAATTAAAGAGATGATTTTTGGCTATTTATTTTTAAATTATTTTATTTATTAATTTAGAATTTGTGAAGTTATGCCCAAAAACCTACTAAAATTTCGTCAGCCATTTGTAATTTTTTGAACAACTTCATTAATTTTGAAGCAATTTAAAGATGTAAAATTAATATCATTGGATAGCCAACAGTGTACTGATCTTTAATTTGATAATAAAATCATTAAAAATGTTTAATTTTTTGGTGACATTATAAAAAATGATAAATTCGGCCTACGTGAAATTAGAATACCAGCCAAAAATCAATCCTTCCGCATCCGAAATAGTCCCCTCTAAAGTGGGCCATTTAGCGGGCATCTGGACCTTCAAGATTGAATCAAAATCCATTAGATAGTCCAAAAAATTAAGAAAAATCCCGTTCCTACCCTCCATCAACTCAAATAATTCCTTCAATTTTACACGAAATTTATTGCTCACTCGCCCGCAAACAACCTAAATTCAATCAATAATGTGATAAAAATTGGGAATGACTTGCGCACGCCTCCTAGGTCCCAAAAAGAGTCGTTTCGAGAGAAGTGCCCAATTCCTGCATATAATGATCATGGGCGACTCGCATTCATCGATGGTAGGTTTGAATGATTCCAAATTCCTTCGAAATCTCCCCGAGCTCATTCAATCCAGCAAGGAATTTTTAAATTATTTTCATCGAAACTTTATAATCTTCCTAATTCCATAAAACTAACGAAATTTAATGAATATTTGATTTTTTATTTCTCGCGATTTAAATAAATTTTTTCACCCAAAAATATTTTTGTTCTAAAAATTTTATTTATAAAATTTATAATCCTTACAAGGGAAGTACCTCACCTTAAGGTGGCCCTTTTTGATGAAACTTGGCATGTCTTTTGGCCATAGGATGCCTACACATAATCCGCTATTTTTATCTGCGGAATGAGCTCGCCTACTGTTTTATGGCCAATAAAAATTTTTAATTTGACGATTTATTGGATTGGAAATAGGAAGAGGCAGATGCCTGGATGGTGTATGGGGTAAGTATGTAGAATACTTTTTATGGTCATGTGTTCAATTCCTCTCATCGGCAAGTATTTTTTTAATTTCTTAAACACATTTTTAATACAAATTTAGAGTTTTATTATTAAAAATTAAATAAAAGAATTAAAATTATGTAAACCGCAATATAATTATCTGCCCAATGAGCTTATCTCGGATTTTATTACCATAAAACCTATTTTTTCAGCCATTTTGGCCATAGCCCATATCTCCGTATAGGGATGTCCTAAAATTATGAACTAAACGTCATATTATAGAGAATTTTATTGGCTATAATATTGGTAAATGTTTTCTAGGCCTAAAAATTTTTTGAAATTTTTTATCGATTTTTTTTCGAAAAATCCCGAATTTGGCCAATTTTCAATGGGCCATAACTCGGGTATATGGCTACATTGGAACATGGCCCAATTATGTTTTTTGATCACAATATCATAAAGTATTTTTATGTAAATTTTCAGATTTTTTCGTCAACCTGAAAATTTTTGCAAATTTACAATGCCTAGGCCTGTATGGGCAAAATACCTAGAATTTTCAGGTTAAGGGAAAAATCTGAAAATTTACATAAAAATACTTTATGATATTGTGATCAAAAAACATAATTGGGCCATGTTCCAATGTAGCCATATACCCGAGTTATGGCCCATTGAAAATTGGCCAAATTCGGGATTTTTCGAAAAAAAATCGATAAAAAATTTCAAAAAATTTTTAGGCCTAGAAAACATTTACCAATATTATAGCCCATAAAATTCTCTATAATATGACGTTTAGTTCATAATTTTAGGACATCCCTATACGGAGATATGGGCTATGGCCTAAATGGCTGAAAAAATAGGTTTTATGGCCATAAAATCCGAGGCGTGGGCATTCCGCAGATAAAAATAGCGGATTATGTGTAGGCATCCTATGGCCAAAAGACATGCCAAGTTTCATCAAAAAGGGCCACCTTAAGGTGAGGTACTTCCCTTGTTAGATGGAAAATAAATAATTTTAAGAAAAATCGTAAAAATTTGAACCAGCGGCTTCGCCGCCTTAAACGATTATACTTTCGGTTAGAGAAATCGCCTTCGGCGATTTCCACACCGGGCCTAGTATCTCGCCCCTTTGGGGCTCAATTTCTCTCTTCGCCCCTTCGGGGCTCAACCCTATTCTTTCCGCGTGTCATTTTCGCCCCTTCGGGGCTCAACCCTTTTAGCACACTATTTCTTAATTTTTCTCTTCTCTTCTCTTTCACGCTGGTTAAACATTGGCTTGCGGGGAAGCGCGGGGCAGAGTGGAAGGAAGGGAAGTCCCCATTGAGGCTAGATACAAAGAGAAATAGTACAGGCAGACATAAGGGAAAAACACAAATTGGCGAATAACTCGCGCATATGGCCAAAAGAAAAAAAACCAAGTTCAACTACTCCCCCACCAAGGTTTAATTCCTTGTAGCCAAAATTTCAGAAAAATCGGTTGGCTAGAAAAAAAGTTATTTGGATTTTAAAAAGTTTTACCTAACTTCTAGTAATAATATAGAATAAAATTTATAGAATTATTTATAATCATTATTTTTAAAATAGATTATGATGAATATCATTTACATTCAATTATTTTACATTTTATTTTTTGCCAAAACGTTTGGACGAGCCGATGTTAATGTTAATGAGATTAAAATTACCATCCAATGGAGACATTTACCAGGAATGGAAATTTTAAATAGTAAATTGTCAGAATGGAATAAACGATTCGAGCTTACATTATATCGCGTGGATCGACAAACTGGAATGGTAATTTTGCCGCCAATTGCCAGTGGAAAAACAGGACATTACGATTTGGCGATGTTAAAAATTGATCCGCAGGCCAAAATTGACAAACAAAATGTTATGGGAAGGGGGAAGGAATTGGCAGAAAGCAGTAGTAGAAAAGGAAAAGGAATTGTTCAGCAGGATTTATTTGAATTGCAAATCAAAATGATTTCGCCTGAAAATTTTAACATACAACAACAAGTTTGCCCTAATTCTAATTCGAAAATCTTTAAAAAAAAAGAATAAGCCTCAACACTTTATTTATATCAAAATTCACATTTTTCCATGACATTGGTTTTTTTATTGCTGATTGGACTTTGTAGCTTGTAGATAATTTTTTGTCAGAAAGGCCTCCAGGAAAAATACAAGCGGAATATGTAAGGTATAGGAATAGGCAGACTCTTTTTAATGTTAGGGTAATGTAGGATTAATACTATGGGATAAATTCTACAAATATTGAAAAAATGCATTAGATAGGATTTTAAAAATTAGGGTAGTTTGATTTGCAAACAGTTTTAATCTATCATAAAAAGAATTTTGATTTTTTATATGGATTTTATTAAAGGGAATTATTTAATTTGCCGAAAAAATTGCTGAATGGGATATATAATGTCTTTTTTGTAACTAGGGGTTTAGGGCTAGGGTTAGGTTCAGGGCAGGCATGGGATTAGGGGCTAAGGGCTAGGGGCTAAAAGGAATCTTAACAAAGTTTGAATTATTATATGGCCTAATGATTTTTTTTCGGCACGAATGATTTTTCAGCATTTTCAGTAGTCTTTTCGGCAAATTAAATAGTATCCTTTTATTAAATAGTTTGCATTGATATGAATGCTTGCTTTACAAAAAAAAATAATTTTAATTTTTTTACTAATAAATAAGGCAATTCTCGAAGCTGCTGCATAAACATTGATAATATTTTTAGACCATGGTAAAAAGATTTGATGAGCTGCCCAATAAGAAGCAAATCCTAATTTGTGTATTCGATCCAAACATTGAATGCTCCAACCATAAAGAAAAAAATCAACTTCCAATAAGAAAGATATTTTTTGAAATGATGCAAAAATTAGAAACATTACAAATCCAAAGAATTCTATGCATCAAAACAGGCATATTCTTCCAACCCAGTCAGCTGAATCGACAGGCAAATGGAATGGCATATGAGGGACAAGTTTGTCCATCCGATGAATACAAAATCTATTTTTCGGTCATTGGAGGAACAAGAAGCGTAAATTTTTTAATAAAAATTCATAAACATTTTTTAACTTATTCCAATGAAATTTTATCTTTTTTATGATTACAATTTTTCTTTTTTTATTTTTATTTGGACAATCTTATAGATATCTTAGCGAAACTCGAATTACAAATAATAATAACGATTTGATGTAGATTTTTAATTGTACTACATAATAATTTAAAAATTAATTTTTAGAAAAATGTACCTTCACAAAAAAAATTTTACAAATGGATCTCTTCTCTATTAATTTACATAAAAAATGACTGAATTTGTATAAATCATTTCGTGTCGAAAAAAATTTATTTTTAAGGCCATATAACTGGCCAAATTAGACTTCTTTAAGAATCCCTAAACCCTCTAGCTCCCTCATCCCTTCCCACCCTGAAACTTAACCCTGAACTTAACAGACATTTGTAGACGTCAAGTTGGTGCTTGACAGTTAAGGTTGACATTTACCTTGACCTTGATGTCAAAGTCAAGTCAAGTTGGGAAATTCTGGGTCAAGGTCTAGCTTCTCTATTTCCTTGATATTTTGGCTTGACGTCAAGATAAGCCTAATAAAATAACTAGCTATGGCAAAGTTACCTCAAAAATATAATATTTTTCGATACGAAAGAATTTATGTAAATTCAGTCTTTTTTCTGATAATTAATATTTTTCCCTTCGCATATCCATAAAAATAATTGGAATTATACTTGAACATAAATTAATAAAATGATTATAATAATTTTAAAATAATATTAAATTTTAGACTATTCATTTTTCATTCATTTGTGATGAGGCAATTAATTTAGCAAAAATAAACCATTATCAATTATGGTTTTTTGATTCGAATGGCAATAGCAAATGTAAATTAAAATTAAATGAGGACAATATTGAGGATGGAAGTAATTCGCAAAATCCTCAAATAATGCAAACAACATCCAATATTTCTTCTTCTGCAGTTGCCAATTCACAGCAGATGAAATTAATGGGAAAAAATATATCCATAACTAAGCCATCAATGAAATCGCAATCCAATCTTCTCAGTAAAACTTTGCCAAAATTGATGAATTTACCTGCGACGAATGAACAATTGCAAAATATCATCCCCCAATTTCAAGGTCAACAACATCCGCAACCTTCGTCGCATCAGTCACATCCATTTCTAATTCCATCATATTTGTACCCGTCAATGACTGCCCAACTCGCACCACATTTTGCGGCACAACTTTTACAACATGCATTTACATCCGCTGGACTAAACCAAAGTCAATCCAATCTTCAAAATTTCCAACCTGGCACCATTCCAAGTGCTCATTCGGATTTGAGCAATACCCAATTTGCGAATCCAAGACAAGGAGGTCAAAATCTTTTCCCAACAAATTTTAAATCATCTCAAATTGCCGGCATTTCCGGACAGCACCAACGGCAATATTTACATTCTAATTCTAATATTGCCCATTCATCGAGTCAAATACCTGTCAGTGGGCAACAACAAATTCAACCAAGTGAAATGTCTGAAGAACACATTGTTCCGAAAAAAGGTCACCTTCAAACTTTGCTGGATTCTTTGCAAATACCTCAATCAGCATCCGAAAAACAAATTGGCCCTTTCCGATCACAAAAACAAATCCATCCAACAATGGGTTCGGCTAGTCAACAGTCAGTGGGGATATCGGACTCTCGAAAGAAAATGCCATTACAAATTGAAAATCCGTCACAATATGAATCGCCTTCCATCCAAGGCCATCCACCCATTGATTTAGAATTTAACTTGGCTCCTCCGGGCTCATCAAATAAAGTGAATTTTATTTTTATTAAATTTTTTAATTTTCATGAATCATGACTAAAATAAAAAAAAAAATGTTGGACATTATATTTCTTTAAAGGATTTGTCAATTATCAATTTGTTCAGAAATAATAATTTATGCCAAAATTTAGCTTACGAAACAATTATTGCAAAATTTGGAGGATCAACCTATGTCCTCCGATTTGCAAATGGACGAGGAACAAGAAAAACATGATGATGAACAAATAAATTTGGGATTGGGATTGATGAGTGGTCAGAAAAGAGGACAAAATGAAAGAGATGACGAAGGACCATCGAAAAAGGCCAAAAAAGATTTAAATTGAAGGAAAAAATAGTAGCAAAATTCGATCAAATTGTGGAAAAATCTGGAAAAAAATATAAAAAAATTTTCTTATATAAAAACATGTTTATTTTTAATTCATCTTTGATATTTTAATTTACTAAATTCGGATAAATTTTACTTTTTTTTCAATTTCAACAAATTTATGATCAAAGACCCCCTAAGCTTAATTTTTAGGCCAAAATCCACCTTTTGAATTTGGCCATTATTTGAATTTGCCCTCTTACAATCCTCCTCCTCCCCCACTCCAACCCAGGTTGAAGTGAAAGACAAATCCATCCTTCGAATTTGGCCATTATTTGAATCTTGTCCCCTTACATTTCCCCCCATCCCAACCCAGATTCAAGTCAAGGACAAATCCGCCATTCGAATTTGGCCATCATATATCCTTCCCCGCTCACTCTTCACTCAGCATGATGGAGGAGCGATTCTAATTCCTATCCACTTCTAATTCCCCCAATTTACAGCGTATTTTGAGCTGCGAGCTCACCTGCTGAGAATGGCTAAAAAGCGAATCGATCATATGAGCTATTCAATTCTCTAAAAGTCGGTTGGAATTTATTGGCCATAAATTGGGTATGACTTGCGCATGCCTCTAGGCTCCCAATATTATTCCTTCAATATTGGGAATGAGGAGCCCCAAATATCATTTCCCCAATTTATGAAAGCTCGCTGCGAGTTGGTCGAAATATTGAGTTCGGGTGATGTTTTGATTGATTGATTCCACTCAAAATTCACCCCAATTCATTAATTCCAACAAGGTTGGATTTTATCGTTGAATTAAAGCTTAATAATTTTTTCTGATAAAATCGAAAAGAAAAATTAGCGAAATTTTAATTAGTATTCTTTTTTTCTGTAGGTCTATGAATCAGACCAAAGATATACGGATTTGGGGCCTCTGCACGGTAATTTTTTGTTTTCAACCCTAGTCCGGCTGTTCAAATCATTAAGGCTAAATTTTTTGTTAATAATTTAAATGAAAAGAAAATTGCCCAAATTTGAAGACATAATTTAAAGATTTAGATGGAAAAATTCTTGCTAGTGATCCGTCTTGGGTTCACATAGGATGAGCATTGATTTTCTAGTATTGGTCAAAAATTAATTAATTTAATGAAAGCAGTTTTCCTTAAATAAAATTATAACTAGGGTTTTAAAAATCGGATCTAAACCTGGATTTTTGCAAAATTAGGTCTTAATTTTTCAAAAATATCGGTTTTCGTTTCACTTTCTTTTATTTTCGTTTTAAATCACATCGATTTTCTGAAGTCGAAATTAACTTGGAAAATTCCTAAATAAAACTATCATTTTTATAGATTATGATAAACATCAAACGATTCATTCTAATTCAATTATTTTGCATTTTAATATTTTCAAAAATTAAATTTGGCCAAGCCAATGATGAATTACCTGAATATGAAGTGAATGTTCTCATCACCTGGGATCATTCAAAAGGAATGCAAAATTCGTTCGAGAGTGATGAACGTTTCCAATTGTACCTACACCGCATGGATCGACAATACGGAACGGCAACTCAAACACTAATTGCCAGTGCTAAAACGGGGCATTATGATTTGGCAACATTAAAAATTGCGCCGCAACAACAAATTGCCATACAAAATGCTGTGGAAGCCGAAAGGAAGAGAAAAGGAAAAGAAAAAGGTGGAGCGGGAAGTGGTAAAAGTATGAATATGAATAGTGAATGAAAATGGAGTTAAATTTATATTGTTAATTCGAATGAAGAACAGACCGGTTTGTATATTTATATTTAATAAATTTTCAATTTTAATATTTATCCAATCCACTATAAAATTAGAATGAATATTTTTTTACCATTAAAAAAGTCAAAACTTCCTTATTAAAAATCTGATAATGAGCTTTATAAAAGTTGAGGTCAATAAGGGTTTTTAGGCAATTTTGTCAATCTTGATTTTAGGCATCATAGAAATTCAAGAATATATTCATTCGACTCAACATGGTCAATAAAATCCTGATAATATGCTTTACAAAAATTTTTTAACCAAATCCGTTTAGCTTTAAATAGTGGTTCAATAGTTTAAGCCTAGCTTGCAGCTTGCACCGGTCTGATGAAATTGAAATTTCATAAACTAAATCGAACATGATGGATCGAAAGTTCCTATTGTCGAATCTGTACGGTTTTAATCGTGATTCCTAAAATTTCCCAGTTAAAATCCTTGGCAATCACGGAAAGTCTAATTTCAGAAAATGATTGATAATTAAATTTTTAAGGGTGTACAAAAAGAATTCAAAAAGCTGCCAAATGAGAATGAAATCCTAATTTGTTCATTCAATAAAGAAGATGAATGCAAAATTGTTAATGATGAAAGCATGGCGTATCGGCGTCCAACAAGAACTATATTTTTTCCAAATATTTTACAAAAGACCCAATTTTTAAAATTTGTTAAAATAGAATGTCCCCACGATGAAAAGATAAATGAACGCAATGTAAGCCAATCGGTGGTAATCATTCCGAAAGAAAATGGAATGGAATATTATGGCCCAATTTGTCCATCGGATGAATATAGAATCCATTTACTTGTGGATGGACAAAATTATAATGTAAATTTTTATTATTAACTTTATAAAAAATGTTCTAATATTCAATCTGATTCTTAAATTTTTCCTTGCTTCCAATTTTTCATTTTTTTATTTTGCCTAAAATTATAAAGTTTACCGATATTTAATTAGGGCAATTCATTTTTGGTTAATAAATAGTCCTTTAAATTTTTGACATCCATTCTGGGAAAAACAAATTGAACAAAAATATTTCATATTAGCATATGACTGGTTTCTTTTATAATCCTATCACAGCAATGTGTCCAATAAATAATCATGAGTCCAATGAAAATTTATGAGTCCCATTAAAAAGTATAAATTTGATTTAGTCCTAGCCTAAACCCTACCTACCCTATCCTAAACCCATCCTGCTGACTTATCCTAAACTTAATCCCACCCTACTCTAAACTAGGGTAGCTAGATGCAGGATGGAGTTGTTTATGTTTGTTTTAGCGCTTAGGGTAATTCCGGATGGGGTTTAAGGTTGGAAGCATAAAAATTGTTGTGACGCATAAAAATATCACTGAATGCATAAAAATATTATGGGACGAATAATTTTTCGTGGAACTCATAAATTGGACTCATAATTGTTGATTAGACGCAGAAGAACCATATTTAATTAATAAATGAATGATTCAAAAAATAATATTTAATTCACATCTTCATATTTTTCAGGTTTTATTCAAATGTGATGAGACAATTCCAATTCTAAAAAACATTTATCATTTTTCGAATGACAAATGTCAATTATTGAAAGAAAATGAAATTGTTTATAATTTGGGTAATTTGCAAGGCCTTCTTAGAATGCTGAACATTGTGAAGTTTTCTTCTGACTTCGTTGCTATGATGAAAGAATTACAACAAAGAAGCAACAAATCCGCGCCCAAGCCAACATTACCGTCATCATCCCATGTTCCCAATAAAAGTTCGGCAATGAATTTGGGGAAACAATTCAGCAATCAACAAAATGCACAATCTTCCAGTCAATCTCATTCATCATCACCCAAAATACCACCCTCTTCGGTAGTAATACCTCCTGCCCAAAAAGTTCCATCACAATTTTCACCAGAATTAATGAAACAACTTGCAGAAAAACTTGCGCCATATTTTATTAAAAATATGCCATCTCAATTTAGGATGCAATTGCAACATCAAATAAGTCAAATTGGTACACCACCAAGGACTATTTCCAACATTGAGCATATCTCAGGCCAAAGACAATATTCTAATCCAAAACATGGATTATCGATTGGAGCAGGTGAAATTGGCCAGAATGTTCTTCCAAATCCAATACATCGGTCATCGGTTGGAGCAAGCGAAATTGGCCAAAATATTCTTCTAACTAATTTTCAACCATCGCAAATTGTCGGCACTTCAACACAACAACAGCCACAAACTCATATTCCACCGGTTGAGAAAAGCGCCCAACCTAGAATTCGTCAACATGCACAATCCTCTCATCAATCTCTTCCAAATCAACAAATAATAGATGATTCGATTATGACCGGAGTTGCGAGAAAAATTTGGGAACAAATTGTTAGAGAACAACCTGTAGTTGCGGAACGACTTTCACCAGAAGATATAAAACCAATTGTAATCCAATTTTTACAAAAACAACGGCAACAAATTCAATTCAATTCTCAACCTTCCCATATTGGTTCACCATCCCAATCTCAGCATTTTTTGAGCTCAGGCAAATGGCATTGGCATTTCGATTTACCCAACTCATTACAAAAAATTCTCAATAATTTGGCACAGAATCTACAGCAACATTTAGTCAATTCCCAATCATCGCAAAATGTTGACAAATCGCATGATGAACCAGTGAAGATAATTGAATCTTCATCAGCAAGAAAACAGCCATTAGTGTAAATTCCACAACAAATATACGGACAACAAATTGGCCCTTTCCAATCACAAAAGCAATTCCGTCCAAGAGTGGGTTCGGCTAGTAAACAGCCGTTGGGGGCATCGGCCTCCCGAAAGTCAATGCAAATGCAATTTGAAAATCCATCATCACAACATGAATCGCCTTCCATCCAAGGCCATCCACCCATTGATTTAGAATTTAATTTGGCTCCTCCGGTCTCATCATATAAAGTGAATTTTATTTAATTTTTAATTTTCATGACTAAAATAAAAAAAACTGTTGGACATTATATTTCTTTAAAGTATTTGTCTAATTTATTCAGAAATAATAATTTTAATGCCAAAATTTAGCATTCGAAAGAATTGTTGCACTCTTTTGAGCAACGACCTTTTGCCTTCAATTGGCAAATGGGTGAACAAGAAAAAAGCGAAGAACAAACAAATTTGGGATTGGGATTGATTAGTGGTCAAAAAAGAGGGCCAAATGACAAAGATGAAGGAGGACAATCCGAAAAAAATGCGGCAAAAAAGGCCAAAAATTATTAAAAATCGCATTCGAAAAAAAGATTGACGGAAATATTCGGTTTTGATTTTCATTGGAAAAAATCAAAAATTTCTAAAAAATTTTCATTTAATCCAATATTTTATCAAATTTGCATAAATATTTTTTTAACAATTTTTCAACCCCTACATAATGAAAATGA
Organism: Pratylenchus scribneri; assembly: GCA_030063045.1. Classification (NCBI taxonomy): domain Eukaryota; kingdom Metazoa; phylum Nematoda; class Chromadorea; order Rhabditida; family Pratylenchidae; genus Pratylenchus; species Pratylenchus scribneri. The sequence continues at coordinate 760,712 of JAQSEB010000072.1, forward strand.
TGAGAGCTATTTTCTCTTCTCCCTAGGCCAACCAAGATTGAAATAAGGTAACAAATCTACTCTTTGAATTTGACCATTATACGCAGCGCGCAGGCCACCCTCAAAATGGAGGAGGGTATTCTATTAACAGTAGACTTTTCGACATCGACAGTGCCGGATTTTGCGCTTAACCCTAAGATTTAGAAATACAAAAAAAATGTACATCCAATTTGTTTTCGTTTATAATAATAGCTTATCTAGGATTGAAGATTGAACCAAATTTGATGTTTTATTTAATCACATTAAAGAGCAGAATTTCAGCTTTATTATTTTTTTAAATTTAAATTCAGAATTTGGAGTTGTGCTTAAAAGACCTCTAAAATTTTGGCAGGTCATTCTTGATTTTTTAAAAGCAATTTCATTTTCATCATCAATTTTGATTTTATTTAATATTATTTAATTAACAACAGTCTGCTTTATAATTTGATAACAAGACCATTAAATGTATTATTGAATTATATTATAAAAAAGACAAATTGGGCATACGAAAAGTTGAAATATACTCCGCAAAAAATAAAGCCCCCAAAATGGGCCATTTTGCAAGAGTGCATTAATGGGAGGCACAAAAGCAAAACAACAAAGTTGTGATTTGTTAAGATCATGTGTGCCACTCAATTCTCAGAAATCTTGCTGGATTTATGCCGAATTTGGTCATTAAATAGGTATGACTTATGTTTGCCTCTGTTGTGGCATCAAAATTGCCCTTTCTCTGCTGCAAATTAGGAGCAGGGCTGCACCAAATTGCGTTTCGTTTTCGTCATTTTTGCACTTTTCGTGGTCTTTTGAGTTTCGTTTACCAAAAAAATTTCCAAGTCTTTGTTTACGAAATTTTTCAATTTCGCACAGCCCCACTGATCAGGAGCACTCTCAAAATTATTCCCTCAATGCAGGCTCGCCGCTAGCTGAATTATAGGGCACAGATGATCGAGGCTTGATTGATTGAATTCTTCCCATAAATTCCATTGTCCTTTCATTCCAAAAAATTGTTTATAAATATTGTCCGAAAATCAAAGCGTCATCATTTTTCTCTCATAAAAAATTATCCTGAAATTAGTGAAATATAAAACCTGCGCCCGACGATAATCGTTTCAGCCCGGCCTCGGCCCAAAATTTCCAGTAAAATAAAAAATATTCTCAAAGAAATATTTTTTGACTAAAAATTTCTTTTATTAAATTTACAATGGCGGTTTTAAAATTTAAAAAAAAATTGCCAAATTTTGAAGAGAAAAATTATAATTTAAAATTTGTAAAAATATTTTAAAATTTAAAAAGTCAAATAAAGATATATTTTGTGCTAATCGGGCTCGGATTTTTAAAATTATTGTGAAAAATGAGCCATTCAGATTATAAAAATTTCAATTTCAATTAATTAAGTTCTAATATTATTAAAATATGATTCCCTTATTTTATAGATTATGATAAACAAATTAATTCCCTTTCAATTATTTTGCATTTTATTATTTTCAAAAACGCTTGGACAAAAGGATGATAACATTGAAGTGAAAGTTCTCATTCTTTGGAGACATTTACCACAAATGGAAGATTTCGCTAAATTGCCATTGTCAGAATGGAAAGAAAATGAACGATTCGAGCTGAGAATATTGCGGGTGGAATATGGAATGGCAATTGAGCCGCCAATTGCCATTGGAAAAACAGGGCATTACGATTTTGCATTGTTGAAAAATGAGGAGCCGCTTCCAAAGCCGCAACAAATTGAGAAATTTACTGTCATAGCACCAGGAGAAATAAGTCAACCGAAAATGTCAGACAGCGAATTTGCAAATATTCAGAAAACATTGCAAATTCCGAAACAAATACCGTATTTTAATTGCTAAAACCCCACCCTATTAGAAACTCCATCTAGAGGGTCTCTGAATTTTAAAAGCTCCCTCTCTAATATATAAGCTATAAGCTTCTTCTTATAAATTTTTTCCAGCTTTGTTTTTTTAATCATATAAAGATATTTTGAATAGTCAGAACATGATTTGAATCACAAAAAGATTTTTAAATTTCAAGAAAATGTTCTAAAAATATTTGGAATTGTAATTAAATGTTATGATATGTAAATTTGGAAAAATATTTTGTAAAAAATTTTTTGAAATGTAAAAACATATTCTGACTTGTTGCAAATTTTATCAAAAAAATTTTATTTTATGCATTTTTCGGCACTAAAATTTATAAGTCTTCACCACCCTTGGAGGGTTTTGAAATTTATAAGCCCCGGGGCTTCTAATAGGAAAAATACGGTATCGAATCCAGACAACAAATTGGCACACAAAATGTTGGAAATATGGCTGATGAGGGTGAGGCACAGTGGAAAAGAAAGGTGAAAGGAAAGGGAAAACAAATTGGTGGAATGGAAAATGCTGGAGTAAAGAAATTGGCAATAAATAATAGAAAAGATAAAGGAATTATTGTGCTAGAAGAATTAGAATTACAAATTAAAATGATTTCGCCTGAAAATTTTAACATTGATCAGCAACAGGTTTAATGCATTTTTTAATGATTGGCAATTTGCGTATTTCTCGCTTTCTATTTATTCTTATTTCAATTTCAATAATGGATTAAAAAAGTAATCCGACAAAAACTAATTTTTGCCTCTATTTATTAGAATTTTTAGCTACTATTATATTTTTTTTATCTAATATGTCCTAAACTTATTAAATTAAACTTAAAAAATTCAATATGCCTATAATTTCGTTTCACTAAAATAAAACTGGGTATAAATGGAGATTGTCCCCTACAAGGAAATGAGGATGATGATGAGATGATGAAGAAAACAATGAAGAAGATCATCATCATCATAATCCTTTCCTTCGTAAGGGACAAAGTTCATTAGCAAAAATAATACTAGAGTCTTAGAATTATGGAGCTAGATACGATCTGGTTAAGATTTTAGGTTAGAAATATATACGGTTAAGACTAAGGGATTAAAAGTCTACAAATATCAGAAATGCAGTTTGAAAATATTGACAAACCCTTTGATTACTTCATGGAATTAATTGAATTTTGCTTTTAATGCTTACTTTACCTCATTCACTATATAAAATGATTAAATAAAATATTTTATATTAATAAAAAAAAGGACAAAAATTATAAGAAATTGTTGTATAAATAAATATTCGATATATAACAAATATTTTTAGCCCGTAATAAAACGGTTCAAAGAGTTGCCCAATCCGAGTCAAATCCTAATTTGTGTATGCGATTCAAGGATTGAATTTGAATGTTTTAACTCAAATGAAAATAAATACATGCAAATGTCACGCCCAGTACGAAAAATATTTTTTGAAATGAATTTGCAAAATTTCGTGGTATCACAAATCCAAAAAATTGAATGCACCAAATCGAAGGGCGAATACCTCCAAATTCGCATAGAAAATGGAGTGGAATATGAGGGACGAGTTTGCCTTTCTGATGAATACACATTCCATTTCCTTACTAATGGAGAACAAAAAAGCGTAAATTTTTAATAATTATTTTCAATAGCTTAAAATTTGGCAAAATTGATATATTTTTTCGTGGATAAAATTATAGAAAATTAATGAATATTAACTCATAAAAAATTATTGCCAAATTGACATATCCTCGATAAAATGATTTGGAATTTAGGTTTAAATATATTGAAATTATTAAATGATTGATTCAAAAATAACTAAATTGTGGACTTTCACATTGGATATCATTTAATTTGCAGTAAAAATTAATGAAAATGCAGAAAAAAAATGCTGAAAATGCAGAAAACAATTTATGGTTTGTACAAGATCCCCCAGCCATATATATATTATATACCCAATCGATAGATCTCGTCAAATTGCATCAAAAGTATATAAATTGTTGAGTTTTGACCAAAAATTAATGACTTTAAACGCTTAAAACTTTTTTGCTTTTTCGATTAAAAAACTACTTTAAAATTGGTTAAACCTAAAAGCCAAATTATTATTAAACGTTGACACTCTTCGAGATTTATCTAATGAATACAGGGAACAGGCTACAAGGTTTATGGGTCTAAGCTAAATTTCTAAATGCTTATAAACCGAATAGACTTTTCTGCAGATTCAGCATTCTTCTGCATTTTCAGTATTTTTTTTCTATTAATTAAATATTTTCGGCTTTCACATTTTTCAGCTTTCCTTCAAATGTGCTGAGGCAATTTATGTAGATCCCAAGATAAACACCTATCAATTGACAGAGGATAAATGTAAATTAAAATTAATTGAGGACAATATTGAACAATACCTCCAAATGCTTTCCAATACTTCTAAACATAATACTCCTTCTTCAAATATGATTACATTTGGTACTCATGCTCATCCACAACAACAGCGGAAGAAATTAAAGGAGAACAAAGAATCCACATCCAATCCATTAATGTCAATGTCACCCCATATTTTAAATTCGGCACATTTGTTGAATTTCCCTATGGTAAATGAGCAAAATGTCATCCACTCGTTTGAAGGTCAACAACACGGGCATAACCGTCATCAGCCCAATATAATTCGGCCAATATCATCTGAATTCCTCCGCAATGCGTTACACGACGCGGCACAAAATGCAAAACAAATTGATGTGGCCCCATTTTTACAACGCCAACAAAGTCAACCCAATCTTCAACATTCCCAACCTGGTAATCCATCTCGTGTGCTGATGGAATCGCTCAACATGTCAACGCATTCGGGTTTAGGACATTCGCATGCGCGGCACAATCTACAAGGACAATCATCTAATCCAATACACGGATCATCCGTTGGAACAAGTGAAATTGGCCAACATCCAACTAACTCACCGCATTCCAAAATTGCCGGCACTTCCCGACAGGCCCTACGGCAACATTTACCTCAACATATTGATCTTGGTCATTCATCAAATCAAATACCTGTCAGTGGGCAACAAATTCAACAAAGTGGAATGTTTCTTTCACAAAGACCAATGCATTTTGAAAATCCACCACCACAACACGAATCGCCTTCGATGCAAGGCCATCGATCCACTGGTGGTGGTGCGAGATTTCGTTGGCGTCCGTCGGGCTCATCAGGAAATTTGCCGACAAAAGATGAAGTAATTTTTTTCTAATTTTTAAGACTAAAAATAAAAAATATTTGCAATTCTAAATTATATTCAATTAAATTATTACAAAATATAATTATTTTCAATAAAACAAAATTTAGCATACGAAACAATTGTTGGGCACTATGGAACAGCAAGCATTACCTCTCAATTTGCAAATGAATGCAGAAGAAGAAAAAAGCGACGATGAGCAAACTATGTTGGGATTAGGATTGATGAGTGGTCAAAAAAGAGGACAAAACGAAAGTGATGGAAATAGCAACGATGAAGAAGGAACATCGGGACAAAAGAGGGCAAAAAAGGCCAAAGAGAATTAAAAAGTTGAAGAGGTCGTTCGAAAAAGATTGGCGCAAGATTCGAAGATATTATGGGAAAATTACCAAAATTTACAAAAATCCTATATTCAAATATTTCATCACATTTTCATAAATTTTTTAATCAATTTTCAAACCCAATATAATGTTCCCTCTTTTCCCCTCTTAAGTTTGAAGAAGGAATTATTGAAATCAGCTATTATTATTATTAACCATTATGCTTCAGCCTGGCACTCAAAATTGAGGAGGGAATTTGGCCATTATTATCTGGCTTTGCTGCCTCCCTTCTCAAATATTGAGATGGACCCCAAAAATCAATCCTCCTGTGATGGGCCATAAAGCGTAGCCTGACCCCAACATTGAGGTGGACCCCAAAAATCAATCACTTGAATTTAGGTTGATATTGCCCATTGCGCACGCTTCTAGGCTCTCAAAATTAGTCCTTTCTCTGTTGGGAATGTGGATGTGGATTTGGATTGTGGACCACGCTCGAAATCATTACCTATCTCCTCGCAAATTCTCACTCAGCGAGCTGCGTATTGGACATGGGCAGTCAATGTTTTTTTTGATTCAATGATTCCATCACAAATTCTATACAGCCAATTTAATCCAGGGTTCTTAAATTATTATCCTAGATCCAAAAATTAATAATTTTTCCATAATAATTATCCTAAAAAAGTCTACGCCTGATATGGTTGGACTTGAAATCCCTGTTAAAATAAATACATCAAATTTTCACCTAATAAGAACTTTTTTTTATTAAATTGATAAAACCAGATTATTTTTTAACGAAAATTGACAAATTTTGAAGAGAAAAATTAATATTTAAAATTCCTAAATGATCAAAATGTAAATAGAAAAAACATTTAAATGTACATTTCTATTCTTGAATAATTAATTTAATTAATCTTTTAAAATAAATATTAAAATATGATTCCCAGATTATGATGAACTTCTCTTTATTAATTTCTTTTCAATTATTTTGCTTTTTGTTATATTCAAAAACATTTGTCCGCGCCAATGCTAATGAGATCAAAGTTCTCATCCAGTGGAGACATTTACCAGGAGTGGAAGATTTAGAGAAATTGTCAAATTGGACCGAACGATTCGAGTTGAACCTATTCCAGTTGTCCTATGAAGAGGATCCATATTTCGGAAGGAAAAGTGAGCATCCAATTGCCAGTGGCAAAACAGGACGTTATGATTTTGCCACATTGAATGTGCCACCGCAACAAAATGACACACAAAATATTATCGGGAAGGGCAAGGAATTGGCAGAAAGTAGTAGTAGTAGAAAAAGAAAAGGAATTGCTCGCGATGAATTTGAATTGCAAATTAAAATGATTTCGCCCGAAAATCTTAACATTCAACAGGTTTAGTATTTATATTTATTGCATTATTTTTAATGATAAACCTTACCTTTTTAATTATACTTCTTATTCTTAATATTGGGCCCTAGAGAAATTTTCGGTGCAATAGAGTAATTTAGGGTATCATTGATTAATAAAAGGAATTTATAGTTAAATTTAACAACAATTTTTCGAAATAAAATTTAAAAAAGATATTTTCTATAAAAAAATATTTATTTAATTTATTAAAAAAATTTTCAGATTATATTACTTATTCATTTTACAATTAGGTAGTTGATTTTTTATTCCATAATTTATATATTTAAGATTTATTTATTAAAAATTATTTTTTAAATACAATTTATCGATAAATAAGTTCTTTTTTCTTCTTATATTTTTCTGAAAATTATTTCAATTTTTTTGTAAAAAGAATTTAAAAGATAAGGTTCCATGAAATTTGGGCACCGACGAACTTTGGGCACCACGAATTATGGGCACCGCGAACTTTGGGCACCGCGAATTATGGGACCAAATTGGAGAAATAGCCTAAATCTATCTTAAAATGGATTTAATCATTAATTAAATGAATTTAATGATCATTTAACGATCATATTAGATGGTAAATTCGTGTTTTTCTGGCTTTTTCCAGGCCAAATTTTTAATTAAAATTTTCTCAAAATCTTGCAAATGATATATCAATCGACGCTTCTCAACGTGCTGATTATGATTCTGTTATTGTTTTATCAAATAAAATTAAAATATCAAAATATAACACTTTATGCGATATGATAGTAAAATTGACATAACTATTTTATTTTTAAACTTAATGTAAAATCCAATAAAACAATCATAATCAGCACGTTGAGACGCGTCGATTGATATATAATTTGCAAGATTTTGAGAAAATTTTAATTAAAAATTTGGCCTGGAAAAAGCCAGAAAAACACGAATTTACCATCTAATATGATCGTTAAATGATCATTAAATTCATTTAATTAATGATTAAATCCATTTTAAGATAGATTTAGGCTATTTCTCCAATTTGGTGCCCATAATTCGCGGTGCCCAAAGTTCGCGGTGCCCATAATTCGTGGTGCCCAAAGTTCGTCGGTGCCCAAATTTCGTGACACGAAAGATAATATTATTTATAATTTTTTTTACCATCAATTGACACCTAAATTGGGCTATAAGTCTCTTTGATTTTATTCCAGCTTTTTTGCTTTTATTTTCCACTGTCCTGTTTTTGTTTTCCACTGTTCTCATATTATTTCGTTTTTCCAATATTTACCAACAAACGGCCGGTAAATTCCGGAATTTACCAGCCTAGCCGGCATTCCGAAATTTTCCAATTTCCAATATTTACCGCAACATATATAATAAAATTATTTTTAGACCATAACAAAACGATTTCAAAAGCTGCCTAATGTGAATGAAATCCTAGTGTGTGCATTCCATCATAATACTGGATGTTTCAATTCCACCAATGAAGATCATATGAAATTGCCACGCCCAGTACGAAAGATGATTTTTGAATTGAAATACAACAAAAAATTACAAATCCAAAAAATAGTATGCACCAAATTGCAAGAACTAACAATTGGAGTGGTATATGAAGGCCCAGTTTGTCCATCCGATGAATACACAATCCATTTTATTGTGGAAAATGGAGGAGTAAATTATTTAATAAAAATTTATAATCAATTTTCTTCAAAATGATTATATTTTTATAGTTTTTTCATCTTTTTAATTTTGATGGGAATATTTTTGAGCAATTCAAATCACAAATGATAACCAAGATTTGGCATTGATTCTTTCTAATTGTAATAATTTTAAGAATTATATCCTTATTAGAAAAAAGTAATCATCACTAAAAATTTACAAATTGGCATATTCCTTAATAGAATTTTGGAGTTATATAAATTAATAAATGATTAATTCAAAATTAAATTAAATATTCAGACTTTTTATGATCACTTCAAATGTGATGAGGCAATTTATATATCAGAAATAAACCATTATCAATTAACGTTATCGGATGGGAAATGTAAATTAACATTAATTGAGGACAATATTGAAGAAGGAAAAAATAAAGAAGGCCTTCAAATGATGGATTTATCTTCAAAAGCATTTGTTGCTCATTCACAACAACAACAGCGGAAGGAGTTTAAGAAATCCGCATCCAGCTCATCAATGTTACCATCACTCCGACTTTTAAAATGGGCAAATGAACAAAACATCATCCCCCAATTAGAAGGTGATCAATTCGCCCAATTCTCACAGCAGCCTCGTCATATTCTGCAAAAATCAACTGCTGAGTTACTCGAACGAGTTGCACAGCAAATTGAACGCAACTCTCGAACCCATATCCCAACTCGAATGCTAACGAAATCACGCACGATGCCTAGGAGCCTAGGACCCATTCGGATTTAAGAAATATGCAGCCTGAAGATTTCTCGCGCAATCTACTAGGACAATCTTCTAATCCAATACATGGATCATCGATTGGAACAAGTGAAGGCCAACTTCCAACTAATTTGCAACCATTGCAAATTGCCGGCACTTCCGGACAACCTCATGGCCATTCATCGAGCCAAAGAGATGGCAATGTCCAACAAAATCAACCAATTGGAATTTTCCTTTCACAAAAACCAATGCAATTTGAAAATCCATCACAACATGAATCGCCTTCGATGCAAGGCCATCCACTCATTGATTTAGATTTTAATTTGGCTCCGCCAGGCTCATCAAATAAAGTGAATTTTATTTAATTTTGGCCTAAAATAAAAATTATATTTTCCTAATTTTCTTCAAATTAATTTATTAGGAAATAAAATTTTAACAAAAAAATTTAGCAAACGGCAACGAAACAATTGGTGCACTTTTTGGAACAGGAGCATCATCAACCCATGTCCTCCAATTTGCAAATGACTGCGGAAGAAGAACACATCGATGAAGAATTAACAAAGTTGGGATTGGGATCGCCTGGCCAAAAACGAGGACAAAATGATGAAAAGAATGGAAAGAGGAAAGATGAAGAAGGCCCATCGGGAAAAAAGCGAGCAAAAAAAGGCCAAAAATGATTTAAAAGTTGAAGAAGATTATTTCATAAAACAGATTGAAGGAAAATGCGAAGATATTGGGAAAATTACAAAAATTTTAAAAAATCATATAAACCAATATTTCATCATATTTGCATAAATTTTTTTTATCAATTTTTCAATCCCTCCCAATATAATGATGAGAAGCTATTTTCCAACCTTCTCCCCTTAAAGGGGCATCCATTGAATTTGGCCATTATGCCCACAACTCTGATCACCAAAATGGAGGAGGATACCAAAAATTAATTAATTAGATGGGCTATTGAGCGCATGCCTCCCCAAGATTATGGAACAAATAATGCCTACCCTCAATTCAAATCATTCCCTCAATTTTGATTCGATCACGCGTGAGCTGTCCAAAAGCAGAATTATAATTTTTTATTCAAAGTAGGTCTCGGTTTGAGAAAATCGATGTGTTTTCAAACTGAAATTGGGAAATTTTGCTTAAATAACTGAAAATAGGAGAAACTGAAACTGAAAACGGACTTTTTTAAAAAACTGAAAACCGGGTTTTGCCAAAATCCGGTTAATTAAAAGACTTTGAACTACTCTAATTATTTCCCTCACAATGGAATAGGGAATTATATCCACCCTTTGAATTTGGCCATTACGCACGCCTGAGACCTGACCATCAAAATGGAGGTGGGCAAAAGAAGAGAGTGAATTATGAATATTTGGATCTATCGTGGCAATGGAAAGTAAATGAAAATTATAGAAACTGAATATTAGGATTTGAAGTTAGAAAAATTAATAGCCCGCAAGCCAAATCCATCTTTCGAATTTGGCCATTATACGCCCGCAAGCCAAATCCACCTTTCGAATTTGGCCATTATTCGCCTGCAGGCCAAATCCATCTTTCGAATTTGGCCATTATTCGCCCGCAAGCCAAATCCACCTTTCAAATTTGGCTATTATTCGCCCGCAAGCCAAATCCACCTTTCAAATTTGGCCATTATTCGCCCGCAAGCCAAATCCACCTTTCGAATTTGGCCATTATTCGTTCGCAGGCCAAATCCATCTTTCGAATTTGGCCATTATTCGCCCGCAAGCCAAATCCACCTTTCAAATTTGGCTATTATTCGCCCGCAAGCCAAATCCACCTTTCAAATTTGGCCATTATTCGCCCGCAAGCCAAATCCACCTTTCAAATTTGGCCATTATTCGTTCGCAGGCCATATCCAATTTTCGGATTTTGCTATTATTAGCCCGCCTTGCATCCCTCTCCCCTAATATTGAGGTGGACCCCAAAACCAATCCACCTGATCAACTATTGAGGATAACAGTAAAAATTGGATACATCCTCAATTTGTCGTAGTTTATAAAAAAAATAATTTATCAAGTAGGGTAAGTTGGCATTAAGCCGAAATTACGGTTTCGATTTAGGCCGATATCGGGCTCGGGCTTATAATTAATAAGAAAAATGAGCCATTCCATTTAAAATTTTTTTATCAAAGTTAATTAATTAAATTAATGTTTTTAATAAAATAGTGATGGTGCCCATTTTATAGATTATGATGAAATTCACCATATTAATTTCATTTCAATTATTTTGCATTTTATTATTTTCAAAAACATTTGACCGGGCCAATGCTAATGAGATCAAAGTTCTCATCCAGTGGAGACATTTACCAGGAATGAAAGGTTTAGAAAAATTCTTAATAGATTGGACCGAACGATTCGAGTTGAACCTATTCTCGTTGTCCTTTGAAGAGGATCCATATTTCGGAAGGAAAAGTGAACAGCCAATTGCCAATGGCAAAACAGGTCGTTATGATTTTGCGACATTGACTGTGCCACCGAAACAAATTGGCACAAAAAATATTATGGGGAAGGGCAAGGAATTGGCAGAAAGTAGTAGTAGAAAAGGAAAAAGAATGGCTACGGATATGAATATGGATAAGGATTTATTTGAATTGCAAATGAAAATCATTTCGCCTGAAAATCTTAACATTCAACAGGTTTTAGTTTATTTAAATACATTATTTTTAATGACAAACCTTATCACTTTCTAATGTATTTAAGGCTTGTCCATACGTAAAAACTTTGATGAAAATTTCTTTCATAAAAGTTTGACGAAAATGTCTTTTGATGAATTTTCCACTTTTAATGAGTTTTTCTTTCATGAAAGAATTTTCATGAACAGATAGTCCATATTAACTTTCATGAAAGTTTATATAAGGGGAGTTTTTTAATTGGATTGCAATATGTCACCCTATAGCTCAGTTGGTTAATGCATGATTATGGAGATCGCGGGTTCGAACCTCAGCAGCGGCAAATGATTAATTGTGATAGAGGAGTAAATGAAAAATTGTGTGACAAAGGAAAAACTTCCATGAAAAACTTTTTTTACCAAATTTTAGTTAAAGAAAACTTTTAAAGTATGGACGGTATAGATAGCAAAAAATAAAAAAACTCATAGGTAAAACTTTCCCTAAATTTGCCTTAGATTTGCTAATGAAAGTTAATAATTGCAAAATTATGGATGAAAGGGGAAAGTTCTTTCATAAAAGAAAACTTCCAGAAAGAAACTTTCATTAAAAATTATGGACAAGGCCTTTATAAATATATTTTTAGACCATAACAAAACGATTACAAAGGCTGCCAAATGTGAATGAAATTATTGTTTGTTCATTCCATACAAACTCGGGATGCTCCACCGAAACCGAAAGTAACCAAATGGAAATGGAGCGTCCAAATCGAAAGATATTTTTTGAATTGCAAGACCGCCAAAATTTACGAATCCAAGGAATACAATGCACCAAATCGAAAGAAATGCTAGCAATAAAAAAAGGAATGGAATATAAAGGCAAAATTTGTCAATCCGATGAATACACAATAAATTTTATTGGCATTCGAAAAAATAAAAGCGTAAATTTTAATAAAAATTTATGAACAATTTTTAAATTAATATATTTTCTATGCTTCCAGTTTTTAAATATTTTTAAAATTTGATTTAATTATTTTATTTTGAGGAGAGATTTGTGGACCCGACATTTGCGGATGAAACGGTCTGTTACCGATGGTGGTATAGCTGCTGTGGAATTATAGCATTTTATTAAAATTAATTACAAAATGACATCAAAAGTATTGGCCAATGTTGAATATTCACCGAATTATGGCCAAAAAACCGTTGGTTTAATTAAAAATTATTTCTGTCCGTTTTTTGGCCAAAACTCGATGAATATTCAACATTGACCAATGCTTTTGATGTATTTTGTAGCTAATTTTATATGTAATAAAATGCATTAAACAATGTCAGAACAGCTTTACAACCAAAGGCAACAGACCGTTTCGCCCACAAGTGTCACGTTCACAAATGTTGTAATACGATTACGATTTTAAAGCAACTCAAATCAAAAATGATAACTGCCGTAATTGTAAAATTCATACTTAGAAAAAAGTATGATCATAAAAAAAATAATTTTACAAATTGGCATTCTCCTTAATAATATTTTGGAATTTATACTTGAATATAATTTAATAAATAATTAATTCAAAATAACATTAAATTTTAGAATTATTATTATGAACTTTCCTTCAAATGTGATGAGGCAATATATGAATCCCCTGTAATTAACACTTATCAATTATGGTTATCTGCTGATGGTGGCAAATGTAAATTGAAATTAATTGAGGATAATTTTTTAATTGAGTATATTGAGGAGGGGAAGGATAAACAAGAAAGTTCTCAATCACAATTCCCAATATTTAATTCAGCAAATATTTTGAATTTATCTATGAAAAATAAACAAAACATCCTTCAGCAATTAGAAGGTCAACAACTCGCGCAATTCCAGTATCTGTCTCATCCAATTCCGCCAATATCATCCGAGTTACTCCGCAATGCCTTACATGCTGCGACACTACAAGATTCGCAACAAATTACTGGGGCCCAGTTTTTACAGCGCCAACTAAGCCAACCCAATCTTCAACATTCCCAACCTAGTTCTCCATCTCGTCGTGTGCTAATGAAATCGGCCACAATGCCAAGGGATTATTCGGCTTTAGGACATATGCAGCACAATTTACAAGGACAATCATCTAATCCAATACACGGATCATCGGTTGGAGCAAGTGAAATTGGCCAAAATATCCTTCCAACTAATCCTCAACCATCGCAAATTGCTAGCAATTTACAGCAGCTCCGACGGCAATATTTACGTCAGCATTCCGATCTTGGTCATTCATCGGGTCAAAGATATGGCAGCGGATATGCCAGCATTTCGGGGCATCAACCGCTGAAAATTGGCAACATTTCAGGGCATCGGCCACGGCAATATTTACCTCAGCATTCCGATCTTGTCCAAACCAATGTACCACATCATTCATCAAGTCAAATACTTGGAAGTCATCAACAAATTCAACCTAGTGGAATGTCTCTTCCAAAAAAACACAATATTCCGGAAAAGGTTCACCTTGAAACTGTACTGGATTCATTGAAAATACCTCAATCAACATCCGAAAAGCAAATTGGCCATTTCCAATCGCAACAACAAATCCATTCAAAATCAAAGGAATCATCGGCATTCAATGATTATTGAAAGGTAGATAATTTAATTTTTATCATATTTTGATCAAAATTAATAGAATTAAACCATTTGTGAGTCTTGGGCTAAATATTGAACTGTCACATTTTCATTATTATTTTTCAATAATTTAATTATTTCTCGTATAAAATTAGGCAGAGAAATTTGTATTTAGATAAATAATGGAGTTTCAACAAAATATTTTTGAAAATTTTTAATTCCAGAAAAAAAAATCTTACTTAACTTTCATGAGTAATTTAAATGGTAAAATTTAGCATACGCAACCATTGTTACATTCTTTTGGGCAGCAACCAATGCCCTCTAATTTGCAAATGGCCGTGGAAGGAGAACACATTGATGAAGAATTAACAAAGTTGGGATTGGGATCGCCTAGCCAAAAACGAGGACAAAATGATGAAAAGAATGGAAAAGGGGACGATGAAGAAGGTTCATCAGGACAAAAAGGGTCAAAAAGGACAAAAGAGGATCATTAAAAAGATGTAGAAGATATTTCGAAAAAATGGCAGAAATTTCATGGGAAAAATCTTGAAAATTTACAAAAATACATATAGTCCAACATTCTATCGCATTTTTGATGAATTTTTTTTTTATTTAAATTTGGATAAATTTTACTTTTCTCAATTTAAATATTTTCTTGATTAGAGGCCTCTGTTTCCCCCAAAATGAAGGAGGGCAACAAATTAACTCTTTGAATTTGGCGGCCATTATACAGGTCATGCCTTCCCCCTACTTCACGATTGATGAGGATGAGGACCAACATCAGAACCGCCTGAAGCGCATATCCGACACTCAAGATTGAGTTTGACCCCAAAAATCAATCCACCTGATTCGCCATTGAGCGAACGCCTGACCCTCAAGATTGAGGAGGGCACCAAATCCTTACTTCCATGTTGCTGCGAGCTCGACCATGCTGGAATTTATGCCGAGTTTAATCATAAACTATGGCTTGCGCATGCCTCTGGGACCACAAAAATTGTCCTCGCCCCCTACTGCTGCTGGTGTTGACTGTTGATTGATGAACTTGACTAATTAAACCGCTCCTCTAAATTCATTGTGTAGTTTTGATGCGCGTTCGCTATTCGCACGCAGCTGGGATGGGACTCCAAATATCCTCTCCCTGGAATTGATTGAGGGACATTGCTCAATCGTTCCCTTCAATTCATTTGCCTACATGTAGTTTGTTTTACCTTCGCCAAGCACGGCCTGCCCAAAAGCCAAAACCGAAAGCAAGAATTTAAATCAATATGGGCCATATAGTAGAATATATACGGATTTCACTCAAACTCCTCATCACTCCATTCTAATACAAGAATATTTTTCATTGTTCGAATTTTTTGAAATAATTGGCCTAAGCTTGATAATTTCATTTATTAAAATTAATCAAGAATTAGCCGAATTGTTCCAATGTTAATGAGAGCACCGTTTGGTAAAAGCAAATCTTGGGAACTGTAAAAATGAACTGAAATCATTTTAAAATAATGATAACCTATTATTCATTTTAATAGATATGGTGAACATCCGATTAATTCATATTTTATTATTTTGTATTTTATTATTTTCAAGCAAATTTGGACGAGCAGTTGATAAGGATGATGAGAAAGGAAAACATCACTCAAAGAAAATGCCAGTTGAAAATAAGCATGAATCGCCCTCAAACGAAAACAATCCACACTACGTTGATTTGAATTTGAGTTTGGCTCTGCCATCAGTGGATTCATCAAATCCAAATGCTCATAATCACCCTGATTTGGAATTACGCATGGGAAGGCTATCAACAAATTCGCCAAATTCTTCATCATCAAAGAATAAAATGCTAACTGGTTCTCCATCGTTAAAATTCCCATTTCATGATGATCCGATGGAACTGACCATGACAAATACTCATCAGGATATTTCGTCAAGTCATTTCACTGGACAAATTCAACCGAAGGAAATGCCTCTTCCACAACAAAATGTTCAGAGCAATGTTCACCATCAAAATGTATCAAAATCGTCGAACATATCGCAACAAACACCCGCCGAAAAACAAATCGGCCCTTCCCACTCACAAAAACAAATAATCCTCCAATCACCGGGATCTGCATTCAATGTCTATGTTAAAGGAAAGAACAAAGTTGAGGCATCTTTGCCCTCTACGCAACATCAAAGTTCGGCATCACTCAATGTACAACAAGAAGGGCCTAATCTATCGGAAAGACATGTTTGTGTATTAAATTGGGTGATGAAGATGAAGATTTCATTATTATAAGCTCCAAAAATATTATTAAATATTTGAACATTTAATTATTGTGATAACCTTTTTTCTCCCCAAAAAAAACTTTTTCTTCCCCAAAAAAATCTTTTTTTTCCCCAAAACTTTTTTTCCCCCAAAAAACACTTTTTTATCCCCAATACCTCTTTTTCCCCCAAAAAACACTTTTTTATCCCCAATAAACCCAAAAGTGAAAATTTTTTGATTTTTTCTTAAAAATCATAAAAGTAAATGGAATGCAACTCATTTCACATGTTCCAATGTGCAAAAAAATAAATTTTCTAATAAGTTTAATGTTTATGACTCGGATGTAGTTTTCCGAATTAGGGGCTTGGCTATCAGACCATGGGTTTTAGGGGCTATGGGATAGGGTTAGGCTAGGGTCGGAGGATGGGTTTTAGGGGCTATGGGCTAGGGTTAGGGTAGGTTAGGGTCAGAGGATGGGTTCTAGGGGCTAAGGACTAAGATTAGGGTAAGTTTTTGAGCTAGGTAAAGATAAGTTTGTAATGCCGAAAGAAATTTATATGAAAATTCACATTAAAAATATTGAGATAATTTCATCTTCTGAAGCTTAAATTCCATTTACTTTTATGATTTTTAAGAAATTATCAAAAAATTTTCACTTTTGGGTTTATTGGGGATAAAAAAGTGTTTTTTGAGGGAAAAAGAGGTATTGGGGATAAAAAAGTGTTTTTTGGGGGAAAAAAAAGTTTTGGGGAAAAAAAAGATTTTTTTGGGGAAAAAAAAGTTTTTTTTGGGGAGAAAAAAATAGCATGTTTTAATTATTTGGTATAATTTATAGGAACAAAAATTAAGTTATTACCTGGCCATTATATTTATTAAGAATTCCCTAAAGGGAAAATTTTATTTACAAAAAAATGACTGAATTTACAAAAATTCTTTCGTGTCGAAAAATATTATATTTTTGAGGCCATATAACTTGGCCATAATTAGGTATTAGGGTTTAGAGATAGGTTCAGGACAGGATGGGATTAGGGGCTTGGGTTAGGGAATCTTAAAGAAGTCTGATTTGGCCAAGTTATATGGGCCTAAAAATATAATATTTTCGTTTTTCGAAATGAAAGAATTTTTTGTTAAATTCAATCATTTTTTGTAAATTAATAGACTTCTATACGTCAAATAAAATTCATTTTAAATTATGCAAAGAAATATTAATGCTATTAGTCATTCTAATTACTCAAAAATGATAATTTTCAAAGAGAAAATTAAAAAATTTATTTAGCAAGAAAATCTGGGACAACAAACTCGACCTTCATTGCTACAATTATTTCCATCACAAGACCGAATGGAAATGACCATGACAAATATTCACCGGCAGCAGAGTGGTCCATCAAGTCAACAAAATGAACATGATAAAAGGAAACAAATTCAACCAAGTGAAATGCCGCTTCCACGAGAATATGTTGATCCTCCTAATAAAGTTCACCAACATGAGCATGGGATACCATCAACGAACACACCAAATGATATGGGTTTTATATATTCAGACTTTTTTCCATCCGAATCTGAACATTCTGGCAACAATCCCCGTAATGAAGCAAAGGGTGCTGAGTCTTCATCAAGTCGTGATGTCATTGGCAATCTTCGACCACCCTTACCCAATTCTCCGCATTTGGAACGAAATTTTTCAAAAAAATCCCTGCAAAGACAATTTTCGAAAATAAGCCATGATTTAGTTACATCAAAGAAAACTGGCCAAAATCCAATTCAATCATCACAAGTTTCAACTTTCAAGCCCGCCAGAATATCACCCACCGAAATATTCGCGTTCATATTCGGATATTAATACAAGGAAATTTGTTTTTTCTGAAGATCTGAAAGAAAAACATCCGGTAATATCTGGTTTTCTCGATGATTTAAAAAAGAAATTGGAAAATAAAAATGAAGATGAAAAAGATATTAAATATCGGAAATTTGTGGAGGATTCATTTCATCAACAAATATCCGGAAAACAAGTTGGCCCTTCCCAATTACAAAGTCCAACATCGGGTTCAGCTTCCAACAAAAATAAAAGAAAGAATAATGAGGATGGCCAGCAGCAGGTAATAAAAAATTAATTGCGCCTTAAAAATATTATCAATTATTTGAATTATAAAACATTTTTACAATTGGAAGTGAAATTAAAAATTTACTCTTTAACCAAACAATTCTTAAATTAATTCAACAAAATAAATAAATTTTAATTCCAAAAAAATAATTCAAAAGTATTTTTAAGGGTACAATTAAAATATTCCACCTTAATTATGGACAATTTTAAGTCCACTTTAGTATACATTATATTTTAGCAAGAAATAGTGCACATTTTGGATTCCGATGATGAACAAGAAGGGCAGGACGATGGACACGGTGGTCATCTAATAAAATATGGACAAAATAAAAGAGAAGGAAAAGGAAAGGGCAAAGATGAAGACGGTTCCGGAACAAAAGACAGCCAAAAGGGATATTAAAAGAAAAGGATAAAAATTGAAGAACAAAGTTGGAAAAGAAATGATGGAAAAATTCGTTATCCTGGATATTCCCGAAAATTTATCTAAAAATCCATATTATCCAACATTATTGCATTGTTGATATATATTTTTTACTTTTACATTCATTTATTTTTAATGCATATATTTATGATGATAAGAAGGTCTTTTCTCTTGTCACTCCTAGATTGAGGAAGATCCTAAAATCCAATCGCGAAAATCCTATCAAATCAAAAATATTACAAAAAATCCACATATGATATTTTGTAATACATTTTTGGTATATATTTAATTAAATTTGCATACTTTTTTTAAATTCTATTTCAATATATTCATGGGAAGCTCTTGTTACCCCAAACTAGAAGAGGGTCAAGACTGTGCAGGAGCCGGCTTAAAATAGGCACGGCACCGCGGTTGCCAGCACATTTTTTTAAATTTTTATCAAGAAGTGGAAAAAAATTGTATATCAATTTCAAAAATATATTCAAATTTGGTAAATAAAATCCAAATTACAATGGAATATCCGATTTAAAAGTATTATTACAATGAATTAAATGATTTTCTTCAATTATTAATTCTCCATTTAATTATTTATATGCCTTTTATCGGCACCGATCAGACCGTGCCGACCTTAGGCCAGTACCTGCACAGCCCTGACTGAGGAGGGCCCCAAATCCACCCTTGAATTTGGCCCTGACCCCTAAAATGGAGAAAGGCACCAAATCCACCCTTTGAAAGCGCACGTCTAACCCTCTAGATGAAGGAGCTGGATATTGATGTGAGGTCTCTGGTGGCAATATAAAGAAAAGAATATAAAAAAATTATAGAGACCGAATATTAGGTTTAGAGGTTAGAGAAATAGCAGCGCATCCTTTCATTGAGCTCAATGTCCACAGATGATTTGGCCAAGATGGGCCATAGATGAGGTTTTCTTGCGCAGTGCGCACGCTTTTAAGACTCTGATGAGAATTGTCATCAGTCATCACTCTTGGATTGAGGAACTCATCCTATCGCTCTCCTGCTCAAGTCGTTCGCAAAAATATTGTCTGTTGGCTCTGGCGCGAGCTACCCCAAACCGAAAACATCATTTTCATTCACGGAGTAAATCGATATGTGGACCAAGTGAATTTTGTACGGAATTCTACCCAAAGCTCCTTTTCGGTTATTCCGACATTTCGGTGGTTTAATTTTGGAAATATTTTTCGAAATAAATAATTAACATTTCCCAAAACTTGATAATTTCTTTAGCTAAATTTATCTTAAAATTAGTCGAATCATTTCTTCGTTTAATGAGTAGTGTTTCTCAAATATGTTGAAAAATGGACAATGATTTTAGATTTTAAATTTAGACATTTTAAGAACATATAATGTGGGAATGAAGTGTCTAATTGTGATGAAGTAAAAAATTCTAATTAAATGATAATGGAAATGCAAATTAAATGAAAATAATTTGATAAAAAATTAAAATTGAGAAAAAATTAATAAAATTTGACCAAAATTTCCTGCTTGTTCACTTCAATATCTATTATAGTAATACTAATTTAGAAAATCAGTACCGCAAACCGCAATACCAGAGTCGGTACCAGTATTGGCCAAATCGGTCAACCTATCGATACCGCTTAACCCTATTCAAGATTGGGCTGAACCCCAAAAATCGATCAATCTACCAAATTGGTCATTGAGCGAACATCTGCTGGCCCTCAAGATTGAAGAAGATAGTAAATCTGAACCTCCATTTCTCTGCGAGCTCGCGCGCGAATAGCCCAAAAAGCAAAACAATAAATTGTGTAAATCATGTGAATGTGAATTCCTCAAGATCTGCTGGAATTGCCGAATTTTGCCGTAATGACTTGCGCACGCCTCTTGGCTTCCCGAAAATAGTCCTTTCTCTGCTGTGATTTGGGAGGGAGAGAGGGTCAGAAAGCAGACCCTCGCCGCGAGCTTCTTTTTGAGCGCGGACGGTCGATGTTTTGATTGATTGATTTCATCACAATATCCTCAGCCCATCCCATCCAACAAATTGTTTTTAAATATTCTCCTAAACCCAATGTTTGATCATTTTTCCCTAATAAAAATTATCCCAAAATTACCGGAATATAGACCTATTCCCGGCAATTTTTCATTTCGGCCCAGCCTGGGCCCAATATCCCGTGTAAAATAAAAAATTCAAAAACAAATTTTTTGAATAAAAATAGATTTACGTATAATCCTTGGATTGAAAATTTTAAGGAAAATCGCCAAAATTTGAAACTAATCGGGGGTTCGAATTTTTATTTCGGATGTGAATTGAATAAATGAGCCACTCAGAATGGAATTTTTTAATTAATTAATAAAATAAATATTAAAATATGATATCCATTTTATAGATTATGATGAACATCACCACATTAATTCCTTTACAATTATTTTGCATTTTATTATTTTCAAAAACATTTGTCCGGGCCAATCCTAATGAGATCAAAGTTCTCATCCAGTGGAGACATTTACCAAGAATGGAAGATTTAGAGAAATTTTTAATAAATTGGACCGAACGATTCGAGTTGAACCTATTCTCGTTGTCCTATGAAGAGGATCCATATTTTGGAAGGAAAAGTGAGCAGCCAATTGCCTATGGCAATACAGGACGTTATGATTTTGCGACATTGATTGTGCCACCGCAACAAATTGGCGCACAAAATGTTGAGGGGAAGGGGAAAGAAGTGGCAGAAAGTAGTACTAGTAGAAAAAGAAAAGGAATTGCTCGGGATGAATTTGAATTGGAAATTAAAATGATTTCGCCTGAACATCTTAACATTAAACAGGAGGTTTAGAGAATGCATATTTTTAATGACAAATATTCACTAATAAGGTATAGGTACTTATCTAGTTTTTATTAATTTTTGGGTTAACTGGGAAGTGCGAAATAGTGAAGGATCCACCCTTTTTGAGTCATCACGATTAGAATTTGGGTCATGTAGGGCCAATCAGTGATAAGATATCATCCCATGTATAACCCCGAATGATCCAAATCCTAATCTTGTTAACCCAAAGGGGGAAAACCTTCACTTTTTGCTTTCTCATCAAAAAGCTGATACAACTAGATAAGAACCATTCATTATAATTAATTATATTTTTTTACTAATAAAAATGCTATTTTCCCTTATAAGAAGATATTAAAAAAATATAATAAAATATATTTTTAGCCGATAATAAAACGATTGAACGAGTTGCCTAAAGTGAATGAAATTCTAGTTTGTAAATTCCATACAAACGCGGGATGCTCCATCTCCAGCTATGAAGAACAAATGAAACGAAATATAATTTTTGAAATAAAAAACCGCCCAGATTTTCAGATTGAAAAAATAGAATGCACCAAAATACCAGGCCAATTCCTCAAACTAAATGGAATGGAATATGAGGGACAACTTTGTCCATTCGATGAATACACAATTCATTTTATTGGCACTAGAGAAAATAAAAGCGTAAATTTTTTACTAAAAATTTATAAATGAATTTTAATATATTTTTTGCTTTAATTTTTTAAAATTTTTTAATTTGATCAAATTAATTCAATTTTTGGATATTTTAGAGCAACTCAAATCAAAATGATAGCCACTATTCGGCGTAGATTCTTTCTAATGTAAAATTCATTCTTAGAAAAAGCAACCATCATAACAAATAATTTTATAAATTTGTATATTCCTTAATAAAATTTTGGAATTATATTTGAATAAAAATTAATAAATGATTAATTCAAAATAATATTAAATTTTAGACTTATCGAGAAAATTTTCTCTTCAATTGTGATGAGGCATTTTATGAACCCCCTAAAATAAACCATTATCAATTATGGATATCGATGAAAGGAAATGACAAATGTAAATTAAAATTAATTGAGGAAGGCAAGAATAACCAAGGCCTTCAAATAATGGGAACACCGTCCAATACTTCTTCTTCTTCTGCAATTGCGCATTCTCAACAACTTATTGGGCCTCATTCTAATCCAAATCCACCAATGTCATTTGATGAACAATTACACCGCATAATATCACAAAATATTGCTGCGCAACGACAACAAATTGCTGCGTCATCACAACTTTTACAACACCAACTAAACCTTCAACATTCCCAAATTCGTGCTCAATCTCATTTACTCAGATCCAACACCATGCCATCGGATGTAAGAAATACGCATCCTGCTGCGGATTTCTTGCGAGGACAATCTTCTAATCCAATACATGGATCAATTGGAGCAGGCCAAATTGCTTCCTCAACTACTCCAGTGCATTCCCTATGGCAGTTAGCTATGGCCCGTTTATTGAGTCAAAGACATGGCAGTGGGCAACAAATTCAACCAGCAGCAGCAGGCGAAATTCGTACTCTTCCAACTAATTTGCAATCAGCACAAATTGCCGGTACCTCAGCTGGTCATCCCCAACGGCAACATTTACCTCATCATTCCGATATTGGCCATTCAGCGAGTCAAAGACATGACAATGTGCAGCAAATTCAACCAGCAGGTGGAACACTTCCACAAGCACCAATACAATTTGGAATGCAATCGCAACATGGTCAGGGCTCTAGACCATATATTGCTGGTGGGCGTTCGAGACTTCATTCGCATCCGTCGGACCCACCAACAAATTTGCCATCATCATCAAATAAAGTGCATTTTATTAAATTTGGGCTAAAAAAATTATTATTATATTTTCTTAAATGATTCTACAAATTAATTTATCTGGGAAAAATAAAATTATAAATAACAAAATTTAGCCAAAGAAAACGGAACAATTATTGGACCGTTTTGGAGAACCTTCATCCTCCGAACCCGATTCGCAAATGGCAGCTCAAGGAGGGCATGACAACAAAGAGGAACATGAATTAGATTTGGTATTGGGATCGATTGGTCAAAAAAGAGGACATGAAAAAGATGAAGAAGGACATCGGGACAAAAGAAGGCAAGAGGATAAAAGTTGAAGAATATTGGTTCAAAAAGTTTTACGGAAATTCTGTCATATTGGGGAAAAATCTTGAAATTTACACAAAAAATTCATATAATCCAACATTTTTCTCATTTTCGGTGTTATTTATTTAAATTTGGATAAATTTACTTACTATCTTTTTAATTTCAACATTTTATTGATGAGAGGCCTTTGTTCCCCACACCCTTCCTAGTCCATAATTGTAATGGTGGGCACCAAATCCATCCTTTGAATTTGGCCATTATGCGCCACGCCTGACTACCAAAATGGAGAAGGTAGATATTGAATTCTTTGGTGGCAATGGAAAGGAAAAGAATAAAAATAATAGAGACAAAAAATATTAGACTTTAAGATTAGAGAAATTAACCAGCAATATTCGGGCATATGCGCTTCCTTATGTGCTCAATGTCCAACAGGATTGGCCAAGATGACTCATACAGCTAAATTTCTTGCGCATGCATTTGAGACCCTGAAAATATCCTTTCTTTGCTGGTTTGAGGAGCTCGCCCAATTGCTCAAGTCATTCCTTTTCCTAAAATATAATTTGTTGTGCCTCGCACACAGCGCGAGTTGCAAAAATCCGAAGACAACCCTTTCATTTGCTTGAGCGCACGATTGACCCTCAAGATTGAGGTGGACCCCAAAAATCAATCCACCTGTGATTGGCCATTGCGCACGCCTGACCCTCAAGATTGAGGTGGACCCCAAAAATCAATCCACCTGATTGGCCAATGAGCGCACGCCTGACCCTCAAAATTGAGGTGGACCCCAAAAATCAATCCACCTGTGATTGGCCATTGCGCACGCCTGACCCTCAAGATTGAGGTGGACCCCAAAAATCAATCCTCCTGATTGGCCATTGAGCGCACGCCTGACCCTCAAGAGTGAGGTGGACCCCAAAAATCAATCCTCCTGATTGGCCATTGAGCGCACGCCTGACCCTCAAGAGTGAGGTGGACCCCAAAAATCAATCCTCCTGATTGGCCATTGAGCGCACGCCTGACCCTCAAGAGTGAGGTGGACCCCAAAAATCAATCCACCTGATTGGCCATTGAGCGCACGCCTGACCCTCAAGAGTGAGGTGGACCCCAAAAATCAATCCTCCTGATTGGCCATTGAGCGCACGCCTGACCCTCAAGATTGAGGTGGACCCCAAAAATCAATCCACCTGTGATTGGCCATTGCGCACGCCTGACCCTCAAGATTGGACCAAATTCTTCCTTGACCGGCCCCAATATTCGGAAGGACCCAAATCCATCCCCTCTATATGGGCCAATGTGCGCAGGGCGCGCGCTCTTTCCTCAAGATTGAGGAGGCACCAAATCTTTACCTCCGCTTCAATCAATTTCCATAACTTTACAGAATATTTTGCTGGGAACTCGCCCGCGAGCAACCCTCAAAAACAAAACAATAAATCATGTAAATCATAATCTACCCCAATTCTCGAAAAATCCGAAATATAAGCTTTGTTTTGTCATAAGTAGGTCTTGTGCTCACCTTTGGATTCGTGGAGTGCCCAAAATCCCCCAATTTCTTTAAGAGAGCCACAAGCTGCCCCAAATATTGGGCATAAGCAATCGTCGATGTTTTGATTGACTAATTTCACTGAAAATTCTCCTCAACTCATTTATTCTAATTTCTGTAGAGTTGAGCGTTTTTTGTTACCCACGGAACTTTTTTTCAGCCACCGAATTTGGCTACTTTCTATGAGAGGAGATAGTAAATATTTTTATCAAAAATTAATTAAACAAATCAAGCTCTACATATTTCTTTAAAACTATGATGATCAAAATCAAACGATTAATTCCAATGCAATTATTTTGCATTTTATTAACATCAAAAACAACATTTGGCAATCCCAATGATGGACCTTTTGATTATAAAATGAATGTTCTCATTAAGTGGGATCGTTCACTAGCAGGAAACCAAAATTGGACTGGGATTAATGAACGTTTCGAACTGAGCCTACATCATGTGGATGGACAATCTGGAATGGCAGTTCAATCAGCAATTGCCCGTGCCAAAACAGGACTTGATGATTTGGCGACGTTGATCTTGTCACCGCAACAAATTGGCATACAAAATGCCGTGGTGGAGGCAGAACAGAGAAGAAAAGGAAAAGAAAAAGTTGGAATGGTTAAATTTATATTGCGAATTCAAATGAGTTCGACTTTGAATTTGAACAGACCGGTTTGGATATTTGCATTATTTTCAATAAATTATCCATTTAATGCTTCTTCAATCCATTTATAAAAGGATTAAATAATTCTCCATTATAATAAAAAACTGAACTATTTAAATTTTGTCGGCAATAGCACATTCCTGGGATTATTGCCAAGGCTTTTAATTAGGCTATTATGGAAATTTGGGAAATTCGGCTTTTCGAGAATTGGCTCATTTGAATCGATATGGTCGATTTAATTTACAAAATTACAATTTCAGACTGATAATTAGTCCATAAGAAAAATTTTTAAACCAAAAACTATTTTAGTTTAAACAGCGGTTCAAATGTTAAACCTAATTCATACTGGTCTTAAATTAAAAAACTAAATCGACTATTCTGAATTGAATGAGCCTATTCTGGAATCTTTTGTGAAGTCTATAAGCCGAGCTTCCCATCATTTAAATGCTTGTGCAATTTCAAGACTGCCCAATTTCCGAAATTTTCCTTAAAATAAACATGGATATTTAATTTTTAGGCTGTTGAAAAAGAATTGGAAAAGCTGCCCAATGAGAATGAAGTCCTAATTTGTTCATTCAACCAAAAAGATGAATGCAAAATCATCAATGATGAAGATATGGCGAATCGGCATCGAAAACGACAAATATTGTTTTCAAACATTCAGCAAGAGAAAGAGACTGCATTTTTAAAATTCATAAAAATCGAATGCGCAGACGAAAAAGAAGAACGCATTGTTAGCGAATCAGTAAATACATCGAAAGAAGACGGAATGGAATACTATGGCCCAGTTTGCCCATCGAATAAATATAACATCAATTTACTTGTTGATGAAAAAGAATATAATGTAAATTTTTTTGCTAATAATTTTGTCCATTCTGGGAAAAATAGATTAAGTAATTTTGCAAATTGGCATATGACTCCATTATGCTCGGAATATTGGCTGGCTTAAAAATATTTAATTAAGAAACGATTAATTTAATAAATAACATTAAATTCATATATTCAAACTTTAAGGATGTCTATGTATTCGAATGTGATGAGACAATTCCAGTTATAAAAAACATTTTTCATTTTTCGAATGTCAAATGTCAATTATTGAAGGAAAATGAAACTATTGATAATTTGAGTAATTTGCAAGGCCTTCTTAGAATGCTGAACATTGGGCGATTTTCTCGGCCATTCATTACTATGATGAATGAATTACAAAATAAAAATAAATCTCCATCCAAGCCACCATTGGCACCGAATTGGTGCAGGATGAATTGGTGCAGATTATCGAATCTTTATCAGCCACAGCCAAACAGCAGCAAATGCAATTTCCACAACGAATGTACGGACAACAAATTGACCCTTTCCATCATCCAACATTGGGTTCAGCTAGCCAAAGCCAACAACCGATGGGGGCCTCGGCCTCTCAAAAAACTCCAATATACAATCAACAGTCGGAGAAAGGAATTGTCTCAATGCCAATGCAAGTGGACAATCCATCGCAACATCAATCGCCTTCGCTGCAAGGCCATCGATCCACTGCTGCTGGTATTGCGAGATTTCGTTTGGGTCCGTCGGGCTCGTCAAATTTACCGTCAAAAGAAGAAGTAAATTTTTTATAATTTTCAAGGCCAAAAAATTTTTGATTATTATATTTTTAAAAATTTTCGTCAAATTAATTTATTTGAAAATAATAATTTAAATAACAAAATTTAGCATACGAAACAATTGTTGCACATTTTGGAAGAGCCGGAAGAGCATCAACCAATGTCCTCCAATTTGCAAATGAATGTGGAGCCTGAAGGAGAAAATGATGAACAAACAAATTTGGGATTGGGATTGATGGGTGGTGAAGAAGGCCAATCTGGACAAAAGGGGGCTAAAAGGGCCAAAAAGAATTAAAAATTTGCAGAAGATTGATTCAAAAAAAGATTGGCAGAAAATTCGGTCGTGTTGTGGGAAAAATATTAAAATTTACAAAAAAAAAAATATATAATCCAAAATTTTATCACATTTGCATAAATTTTTTTTATTAATTTTTCAATCATAACATAATGATGAGAGGCCATTTTCCCCTTTTTCCCCCTCATAAGTTTGAAAAAGGATCCTTTGAAATTAGTCATTATGCTTCAGCCTGGCACTCAAAATAGTAGAGGAGGGCACCAAATCCACCATTTGAATTTGTCCATTATGCGCAGGACTTGCCTCAAGATTGAGGTGGACCCCAAAAAATCAATCCATCTGATTGGCCATTTGAGCGCACGCCTGACCCTCAAGATTGTGGTGGACCCCAAAAATCAATCCTACTGATTGGCCATTGAGCGCACGCCTGACCCTCAAGAGTGAGGTGGACCCCAAAAATCAATCCTCCTGATTGGCCATTGAGCGCACGCCTGACCCTCAAGAGTGAGGTGGACCCCAAAAATCAATCCACCTGATTGGCCATTGAGCGCACGCCTGACCCTCAAGATTGAGGTGGACCCCAAAAATCAATCCACCTGTGATTGGCCATTGCGCACGCCTGACCCTCAAGATTGAAGTGCCCGGACCCTCATAACGGAGGAATCCAACAATAAGTGAGCAAATTTGTGGAAATTTTGGAAATATTTTAAAGATCTGAGATATTTTTAAAATATCCCGAAAATAAGTCAAATTCTTAGAATATTTTGCCGAACACCAATTATTTTATGATTCCTATTTAAACTCATTTGGAAATGGATTTGAAAATAAAATAAAAAATAATTTATCAAATGAGTGAAATTGTGAAAACATTTTCAAAATGATATCAAATTTCGATGATATATTGGGAATTGGAAAATTTCTCAGAATATCTCTTGTTGCAGATTATAAAATGAGTTACATAATATTTTTGATTTTGAGATGAATTGTGAAAATGAGTTACAAAATATTCTGAAAATGAGATTCATTTTCAGAATTCATTTTCTGTCTCGTTTTCTTATTCAAAATAAAATGAATTAACAAATTTATCTTGAAAATGAGTGATATTTTTACAATTTATTTTGAATTTATTTTGAAATAACTTATAAAATCACCCAAAAAATTAATCCTGAAAGTTAGTAACATTTTTGAAATTTATTTTGTTTTTATTTTGTAATAAATTATAAAATAAGCCAAACGACTAATTCTGTAAATAATGGTAAATTTTCTAGCAAATTTACAACAAAAGACTTCTTTAGAGAATATTTTGAAAAAATATGAATATCGATTTTAAATAAAGAGATCAGAGGGGTGATAAGATAAGTGTTTGCCAAATGGAAGTCAACTTTTGGCAGTATGCTTAAAAGCAGACTACTCATTGTTGAAAGCATTTAAATTATAAAAAGGCACTAAATTCATTGAGCAAATTACTGGCTGTCCTTCTTATATTAAGCATGTTGCTTTTCTATCCTTTTATAGCAATTTTTCAAAAATTTATTAAAAATCAATGAAGAGAAAAAGTATAAAATTTTTGCATAAATTTCTATAGGAAGCTTAATCTTAAAAATATTTCTAAATTATTTAGACTGCTCTAAAATTTTTTTCCTTTTCTAAATAGTTGATTGAAGTAGGGCACTTTTATTATTTTTCAGTCTGCTCGTTGAATTCAACGTTCTTATCTTGAGCCGCTTCTTTTTCAGCGAGCAACCTGCCATTTGGCAGCGAAATTGATTGCGCGTCTTATCTTAGATTGAAAGCAGACTGCGCCGCCTAAGAAGACTGCTTCCACACTTCTTCTCTTATCACCCAAGATATAAAATATTGAAGATAAAAAAATTTAGAAAAAATATCATGAAATATTAATAAAAAAAACCAGGATGAGTTTGTTTAGAATTAATTGATCCTCTAGCTCAAAGATGTCTTCGACGCCATTTTGCTCAGGGCTGGCATTTTCCGGCACAATTCTAACATCGAGATCTTCCGGCGACATTCGGCTTAGCATTGTTCCACCTTAATTTGTAAAAATTATAGTTAAATTGCATTTTTTTGGTGGGGTTTTTTTGCCAAGAGATTTGGATTCTTTTGCCGAAAGATTGGGTTCTTTTGCCGAAAATCGGTTTTTTGATTATAACTTGTTAGTGCTTGATCCTAGAACCCTAAATCCTTATACTTATTTTATAGAGCTCATCAAGACGCGTCGATTGATATATAGTTTGTTGAAGTTTGGTTCAAAACTAAAAGAGTTATAAACCAAAAACTAAAATATGGTTTAAACCGTTTAACTCTTTTAGTCTTGAACCAAACTTCAACAAACTATATATCGATTGACGCGTCTTGATGAGCTCTATAAAATAAGTATAAGGTTTAGGGTTCTAGGATCAAGCACTAACAAGTTATAATCAAAAAACCGATCTCTCGGCAAAAGAACCCAATCTCTGCAAAAGAATCCAAATCTATCGGCAAAAAAAACTTTTCTCATTTTTTTGTAAATAATTAATTTAATAAAAATTAACCTCGCCCTCGGTGTCTGCACTCTGCAGTATCTGAAGAAAGTTCGATGGTATGGTGGTGTCGGAGAGCTCGACGGTTACGTCGTTGACTTTTTCCTAAATCTTTTTTTTTATCAATTGACAAAAATAAACCTGTGCATTTTCATTGACATTACCAGAACCTCGTGTAACATTGAGATCTTCGACCCCATTTGGCGCAACTTTGACTTGGTCATTCTGAATTTTTAATAAATTATTTTTTTTACATTTTTACAAATATTTACCTGCTAAATAAGTTCACCCAATTCACGGCCTTCAGGTGCTACTTATTCAACATTCTGATGTTCCTGAATTAGAATTAATTTTGGTTTTTACTTTATAAATTTATAAAAAATAAATAAACCTTTTTAATTTGAATGCCATTTTCTGCCACACCAAGATCTTCAAGGCCAACTGGTTCGCGGTTGTTGTGGTCTTCATGAATTTGTTTAAATTTAAATTTATTTATTTGTTCAAAAAACCTGTTAATTTGATTCACCAAAATTTTGATCATGTGCCATGAGTTCCGCAGCCGAATTGTCCCGGAATTTTGCAAAATAATTATTTCAATTTGTTCTCTAAATTATGCAAATTCTAAAAATATAATAAAACAGCTCAATTTAAATATTGTAATTACAATTTAGAAATTGATTCGGCCTAGAATCAGATGCATACACATTGCATTGCAGTTATTATTTGAAAAATCTCTAATATAAAAGAGCAGATAGTTTTTGATAAAAGATATTTATTGGACATAGAATATAACTTTCTCGCTTCCCAACTTTTCTATTTTTAAAGATCTTATAATGATAAATAATACACATTACTCAAATAGTTTGTTATCGATTAAAATGCATCAAGACAAGAATGTGAATAAAATTTACTTGCAATGAGGTTTGCTTATTTTTTTAATTTATAAAATCCTTTTGCAAATTATGAATTTCCAAAATTGCGATGCCAAAGGATGGATATTTGCTGATCAAAACGAGAGATTCATCATGAACAACTTGCAGATCTTGAGGTTTGTATTCCTCACTTTTTTTTGAGAAAAAAGTTTATCAATAAAAACAATTATAATAAAAACAATTATCTATCAAATGGTTCCAAATAAACTAATAACTAGTCAAAAGATATTACATTAATAGGAAATGGGTGTAAAACGTAAAATTTGAAGTTCATCTGGATAACAAGGTATTTTTTTTATTTTTTTGTTTTAATTTTAATATCACATTAAGATCTAGCCTTATACCATGAGATCTAATAGGACAAATTGAATCAATTGATGGTGCAAATTTTTGCGAGGAAATAATTGCTCAGGTTATATAAAAAATAAATTCTTCCTAATTAAAAATATTAAGATGTGTCAATTAAGGAAAAGGCAGCTAATGGCCAAAACTTTTGGAAACGATTGCAAAGGTTAATATTAAAAATTTAATAAATAAATAAAAAAATTCAGACCGGCCATAGCAACAATGTCTTAATGCTGGTTTAGCCTTATGCAGTTAAAGATCTTTTTGAAATAGCTACATAGGTAATACTTAAAAAGAAATAAAAACTACATTGTAAACTTTCAGGACAAGTCGGATAATGAGAATGTGCAACATGTGCAAGATCTGATGGTAATATTTGCAAAGGTTACTTATTAAAAATAAATAAGCAAAACTAATAAACACAAATTAATGACAACCAAAGACCAAAGCATCGATGAACAAATCTGCGGCGGAGATATTGGTTTGTCAATTGCAACAGAAAATGGCAAATTTATAATAGGTTTATTATATTTATAGAATTTTCAAAAATAAAAATCATGTAAAAATTCAGGAATCTTTAAATGATAAGCAGGCTGTGACCAAGATCTTGTTAAACCGATTGGACAGGTTAATATTTGTACAAAATAAAAATTTTAACACATTCATGACATCCAAAGCAACGATGAATAAATTGCCGGCCCAGATCTTGATGTGGTAATGGCAATGGGTAGAACAATTTGCAAAGGTTTACCTATTTTAAATTAAAATAATTAAAAAGATCAAAACATCTACAGCAACAATGAACCAAATGGCGTCGAAAATAATGGTACAAAGTGATGAATCAATTGGTACCGCAGATCTTATTGTGGAAATTTGTCTGAAAATAGATATCAAATTCACAAAGTTTTAAAGAATTAAGCAAAATTCAAATGAAATTATATAAAAAATCAAATCAAAGATCTGCTGATCTACTACTTCAACCATTGACTCTCAATGGACACTGGCTCAAAAAAAGAGGTTATTTATTAGGATGATTACTTTCTAATAAAACCAATAATCCTAAGATGATTTTGCTATTTATCTAGATCAATTTGAAAATGACATTAAAAATTAAATCAAATAGTATTTTAGGAAAATGGCAGAATACGCTCTATGGCGAGCTGAAAATGGAATGTGAACTCGGAGGGCAATTGCTAAATCAATGGTTTTAAAGGTTTGTAATCCATTTTAAAATGAAATAAAATTTTCAATTCACAGAAAATTTGAATTGCAATCTGACCAATGGAAGGAAAAATTTCGCAAACCAAAATGCCCTTTTGGAAAATGCAAAAAAAACAAAAGATCTTTGTGTTCAGCACGAGGTAATATTCAAAGAATCTATGATATAAATTATTTTATTAGGAATATGAGGCTGTTTAATTGCCAGAAAGATCTATACAAATTTAATCAAAAGAATATGGAAAATGGTGACTCGAAAATGCTGATTTCATAATATTGGTTGAGGTAAATGTACCTTCTCGTTAAAAATTTTTAAATTCTTAAATTAATTCATTTATATAACAAATTAAAAATTCAATAATTTTTCGGTAAAATTTTTATATAGATAGGATTTTTTGATCTGATCAGTTCGAGTTGGTAAAATTCGATTGAGCTCTACCGCTGAATCTATCTAGATTTGAAGAAAATTGTACCAAATTGAATCAGCGAATTTTATAAACTTAAGAAAATTAAAAGATACTTAGTAGTCCGGCGCTGGGCCGGGCCTGGAAAATTCGGCGTTTTGGGTATTTTCTATGAGCCCGGAACCAGGCATATTTTAGAACTCAACCGGACCGCCGGCCTGATAATTTTTTCCTAATTTTCCAAAAACCGGCTCTTTTTTGCTGGGCCAGGTTAATTTTTTCTGAAAAAAAGGAACCGGGCCCGAAAATTTTTAAAAACCGGACTATAATTCTTAGTCCCTACTTTAGGTCTTTACAAGAAAGTTTATCACAATTGTATAGTCATATTTTTCGATGAGCTAGGGGCAGTTTTATGATTTTCCATGGGGGTAAGACAAAATAAGCAGCCCTAATGGGGTGCCTAAAATTTTTCAGAACGATGTATATACTAATCGAATGAGGTTTTTCAGTTTACAAAAATTTTAAATTGCGACTTGCGAGCGTCGGGAAGAAGGGGAGCATTTTTTGATCTTTTAGATTAAATATACTGAAGATTTAGATAAATTACAATTTTTCCGAATAAAATTTTTGATTTTCTAATGTAATTGCAAAGGAAAAAACTTATTTTTCTCCCTAACACCAGTGGCACCAGTGTTGTCCCGGTTCCAAAATTTGGACCGGTTCCGCGGTTCCGGAGCGGTTCCAATTTTTCACGGTTCCGCGGTTCCGGTTCCAAAGCGGTTCCGCATTTTGACGGTTCCGGGGTTCCGGTTCCAACATGACTTATTCGGTTCCGGAACCGGTTCCATTAAAAAATTTTTTAGCGTTAAAAGTGCATAAAATTTAATTTATTTAGTTCAAGAATATATATAGACTAAAATGCTTACTTTTTCGAATGAAATTAAGTTAACCTCTACAATTTTATACCTTAAGAAGACTATATTAGGACAGTTCTGCCTATCGAATACTAAATCTAATAGAAGACATATCCTAAAAATCATTGTAAAAATTTAGTCATCATTCGAATTTGGGTATGAATAGTTAATTAAAAAGTAAAGAACATTTATGATCAATATATCTAATTAACTCAGCATCATGTAACTACAATTTTTATTAAATAATGCATTAATAATTTTTTAATATTTTTGTATTTTTGGAGATCTAATAAATTCTCTTTTCTTCGAAAAATTTGACCATGTTTTGAGTTTTGGACTTAAAAATACTTGGCAGATTCAATTATTCATTGAAATTGATCAATTTTTTAAAAATATTTTCATGAAAAATCAATTATTTTGATACCAAAATGAACGGTTCCAGAATCGGTTCCGAACCGGTTCCGGGATTTAAACGGTTCCGCGGTTCCGGTTCCGAAGCGGTTCCGTTTTTTGACGGTTCCGCGGTTCCGGTTCCAGAACCGGAACCGCTGGAACCGGTGCCAGGAACCGGAACCGGGACATCACTGAGTGGCACCCGGGACACCTAGATTTTTCCTCTCTCATTAAACGCCATTGCAATGAGCTAAAAGCACGGATCTTCTTAGTAGGAAGCAGATTTTTAAATCAAAAATCGCAAGATTGGTACTTTTTTAGATTTTTTATTAGATTTAAATAAGATTAATTAGATAATTTTTTTCCATTTTTTATAATGAAATTTTTCCCAAAAATTGCCAAAATAGGTAAAATTTATCAAAAAATTATTTCAAAGAAGAAAGAATCAAAAATATTATTTATGGATTTTACCCATGATCTTGAAGTCGATATAAAAAATAGTTCAAGACATATAAAATTCACTCTCTAATTATAAGTTTCTTATAAATTGTGATGACTATTTTTAATTAAACAGATAGGACTGGGTCTAGGATTTGGAGTATTGAAATCTTAAAAAGTTAATTGTGCAGGTGTAAAGAAAATTAAATTCCTAGTTTCGTGGTAATAATATTCGCGACTTTTGAAAAGTAGCTGAGCAACATAGCGTTATTCCCCCAAACTTAGATTGATTCAGTTTTTAGAGCTCTTTCGAATGGTGGTACCAAACTCGCCCAGATTAGCCCAAAAATCCCTAAACTTATAAAGTCACATCAAGAAATCAAAAAAAGACGAGAAGATACAAAATATTTTCTAAATATATCTTATTGTAAACACAAGTTATATAATTCATTAAATTTCAAATTATGTAAAGAATAAAATTTTCCAAATCTATATTTTATCTTATTTTTAAAACAGACTAGGGCATTAGTCAAAAAACAAATTTTGAGAATAGGTCTCATTTTCAGAATATATTTTGTGCACTCATTTGCCTATGAATAAGAAAACGAGACAAAAAATGAATTTTGAAAATAAGTCTCATTTTCAGAATATATTTTTTACTTCATTTTTTTATGAATAAGAAAACGAGACAAAAAATGAATTTTGAAAATAAGTCTCATTCTCAAAATATATTTTTTACCTCATTTTTTTATGAATAAGAAAACGAGACAAAAAATTTATTTTGAAAATAAGTCTCATTCCCAGAATATATTTTTTAACTCATTTTTTTATGGATAAGAAAATGAGACAAAAAATAAATTTTGAAAATTAGCGTTATTTTCAGGACTCATTTTTTAAACTCATATCCTAGCAATTTCCACAAAATGAGGGAAAAAATAGGTGAGCAAATGAGTGAAAAATTTTCGCTATATTTTCACTATTAGGTCACATTTTTATAATATCTTCAAAATTGGAATTCGTCGAAATGGCGGCATAACTAAAAAATGAGGACTCATTTTCAAAATATTCCCAGAATGAGAACCTTATTTTGTTAGTCCGGGTGGACCCAAAAAATCAATCCACCTGATTGGCCATTGAGCGCACGCCTGACCCTCAAGATTGAAGTGGACCCAAAAAATCAATCCACCTGATTGGCCATTGAGCGCACGCCTGACCCTCAAGATTGAAGTGGACCCAAAAAATCAATCCACCTGATTGGCCATTGAGCGCACGCCTGACCCTCAAGATTGAAGTGGACCCAAAAAATCAATCCACCTGATTGGCCATTGAGCGCACGCCTGACCCTCAAGATTGAGGTGGACCCCAATAATCAATCCATCTCATTGTCCATTGAGCGCACGCCTGACCCTCAAGATTGAGGTGGACCCCAATAATCAATCCATCTCATTGTCCATTGAGCGCACGCCTGCTGACCCTCAAGATTGAGGTGGACCCCAATAATCAATACACCTGACAGCTGCTGATTGCTGATTGGCTATTGGGTGTAGTGTCTGACCCTCAAAATAACTTTACCTCCATTTTGCAGTCAGCTCGCCCCAGATGAGTAGCCAAAAATCAAAACAATAAATTGTGTAGATCATATGTCCCCCTCGAGCTTAAACTTATGACTTACGCATGCTCTGGGGTCCCAAAATATTCTATTCTCTACTGTTAATGAGGAGTGCTCAAGCAATTCACTCGCTGGTCGCTGCGATCTGTATATTGGGCACGGGCAATCATCGATGTTTTGATTGATTGTTTTCATCACAAGATCCTCTCAGCGCATTCCATCCAAAACAAATGGGTTCTTAAATTATTGTCCTAGACTCAAAACTTGATCATTTTTCCCTGATAATTCCAAAATTAGTGGAATATATTCCCCTTGCACGATTTTTCGCTTCAACACTTTACGAAAACTCCTTATAAAATTTTTTATCAAAAATATTTTCGACTAAACTTTTTTTGCAAAATTGATAAAAGTCATATTTTTCTCATAAAATTACTTTATTTTACCCCAAATATTTGTTCTAATATCATGTTTTTTCATCGCTTTAAAATCAAATATGAATAATAAAATAAGAATATCAAAAAAAATTTCAAATCTGCAGCTGGATAACACATAAGTACCAGAATAAGATTTTTTGTCAAAATATCGGTTTTTTGATTTAACTTTTTAGTGATTGATACTAGAACACCAAGCCCCCTAGCCATTTTGACGCTAGTGACAAATACGGAGTTTTTGAAAAAAAATTTTCAAGTCAAATATGCCAATCGACTCGTCTCGAAAAGTAAGCAGTAAGCACGAATGTGCTATTGGTTTTGTATAATACTCAAGAATAAAAGAGTTATAGTCACGCAAAGGAAATACGGATTGGAACTGCTCCAGTGGGCATTTCAGAGAGGACTCCGGAGCAGAGCTGTGCTTTTCATAATTCTTAGCTCCGGCTCCGAGCTCCGGCCCTTAAAATTTTATGCTCCGGCTCCAGCTCAGGGCTCCGACCTTTCAAATTTTTAGCTCCGGCTCCAGCTCCTGGCTCCGACCTTTCAAATTTTTAGCTCCGGCTCCGGAGCGGAGCCGGAGCTGGAGCCGGAGCTTAAGTCGGAGCTAGGCACAGCTCTGCTCCGGAGTTTGCTCCGCCTCCGCGCGACCAGACGAGCTTGTGGCT
This sequence comes from Pratylenchus scribneri, assembly GCA_030063045.1. NCBI lineage: Eukaryota > Metazoa > Nematoda > Chromadorea > Rhabditida > Pratylenchidae > Pratylenchus > Pratylenchus scribneri. Next base: position 798,782 of record JAQSEB010000072.1, read on the forward strand.
CGCCTCGCTCGCCACAAGCTCGTCCAGTTCCCGCTCTTCGGCTATGCACACTCCGGAGTCCACTCTTACATTCCTCCACAGTTCCCACACATTTCAGCGAGACTGAAAAAAAAATTTTCAAAAACTCCATATTTGTCACAGTGCCTCCCTCCATTTTATAGATCTCGTTAAGACGGATCATTTGATATATAATTTGTCATGATAAATCCTAAATAAATAATATTAAATATAATAATAATTATTATTTTATAAATAGCTTATTACGATGATGACCAAAAAAAGATTCATTCCAATTCTATTATTTTACATTTTATTATTTACAAAAACATTTTGTCAACAAATTAAAGTTGCCATCAATCGAAATCATTTAAAAGAATTAAACGTTCCCGGATGGAATGAACGATTCGATCTGAGATTATTTGTCGTTAACCTAAATTCTGGAAAAGTAGTTGTGCCGTTAGTTGCCAAAGGCAATACAGGGCGTTACGATTTGGCAACGTTGGAAATTGAGCCCTACCGCAAAGCTACTGTAAAACAAGTTCAGGAGATAGGAAAGGGGAAGGAATTGGGAGGCAGTAGTATCAATGCAAAGGAAAAAGGACGATTTGAATTGCAAATTGATATGATTTCGCCTGCTGGAAATGTTATTCAGCAACAACAGGTTTGGATATTTAATGCATTATTTTTAACTCGTTAAACATGGATTATATAGTGGGTGGATTTTTACGTGTTGACATAATTTTTGTATTATTTATCAGATTTGATTAGAAAATATCCAGCAAAAGTTTTTGGAGTACTTATTTCTTGTTTCCGCAAAATTTTGTTGACGTATTTTTACAAATTTCAAAACCTAATTTAATTAGGTCCTTAGTATATTTTGCAATTTTTTGTTACCTAAAAATCCGCCCCCCCCCCAATGATTAATCTTAAGGTTACTTCACCCTACCAGTGCTGCGCGGGCCCCTGCTCCGGGGCCGATCCCGTATTTAACCAAAATCTTGATAATTATTATTATTTTGAAGGGCTAAATTATATTTTTTGAAAATGAAATAATGGAAATATCATTATATTTATGGGATAGGATAGTAAAAAATACATTAATAATTTAATAAATTTTATATTTCGTTGATTTGTAAGAATTTTTCAAAAATTAATAGCCAAAAAAATTTTTTTGCTCTTGTCCGAAGCCGGCTAGGGACCCGCGCCAGCAGTTAAGCTCTAGGACTGGGGCCAAAATTCTGAAAAATCGAGGCCTGGGGCTGGAGCTCAAAATAGCTGACGCGCAGCATTGCACTTCACTAATATATTAAAGGATTATAAAATTTTTACCAAAAAAAGCAATCTCCAATCAGCAATCACATATAATATAAGGCGGCTGTATAAATATTGAAAATATTGTTTTAATATTTTCAGACCATAAAAAAGAGAGTAGAAAATCTGCCAAATGAGAATGAAATCCTATACTGTTTATTCGATTCCAACGAAGAAGATGCAAAACCATGTGAATTCATCACGGATGAAACGAAGATAATGGAATTGGAGCGTCCAAAAAGAAACATTTTATTTAAAATGAATTTGAAAAACATCCAAAAATTTCATCTCAAAAGAATAGAATGCACTGAAAGAAACGACGTATTCCTTCAACCCGAATTGTTGAAGCAACGAGCAAATTTTGTGGAATATGATGGTCCTGTTTGTCCAATGGATATATACACATTCCATTTTATTGCAGAAAATGGAGAAAGCGTAAATTTTCATTAAAATTTATATTTTTTCTACTTTCTTAACTGGCAAAATTAATATTTTTACATGTTTCCAATTTTTCTATTTTGTTAAACTAGGCCAATTTCACCTATATGATAGTGAAATTCAAATTAGGAATGATTGCCTAGATTCTCTACCTAAGCACTAAAAATTCTTTTTAATGAACTGAGCCAGGACTCTCATTTTTCGTTAAAATGTTTGCTTGTGGTCATAAAACATTTTTGTTCACTTTTTTGACACTTTAAAAAAGTTTCCCTCCCCCCAAAAAAAGCTCTAATTTTTGTTTAAAATGTCCCCTAAAACTCCCCCCCCCCATTTTTTACTAAAATGCCCCCACAACCCGTAAAATCAACAGAGAGCCCTGATGAGCATTCATTTTGAAAAATAATACAACATTTTTGCAAATTAGGAATATCACCTTCGGAATTTATGCTCAAATATTAAGATAAGAAATGATTGATCCAAAAAAATAAACTTTAAATTTTAGACTTCTGAATTTTACTTCAATTGTGATGAGGCAATTTATTTTTCAAAAACGAACCATTATGAGTTATCGGAAGACAAATGTGAATTACAATTAATTGAGGACAATTCTAAGGATGTGAAGAATACTCAAGGACCTCAATCCTCTTCTGCGCATTCAGAGCAGCAGATGAAAAAATTGAAGTGGAAAGAAATATCCACATTTAATCTATCAATGAAAAAGCCAACCCTTTTTCCCAGTAAAAGTTGGACAAATTTGATGCATTTTTCTAGGATGAGTCACCAACAATCCATCCATCAATATCATCCAAATTCATCAACAATACACGATATGAATACTAATCCAGCTATCGAAAAAATTATAAAACAACTTGCTAAGGACAAACCTGCATATGTGGCACAATTTCCGCCTGAACGTCTTAAACAAATTGTGAAACAATTTTTACAACAAAAAATTCAATCCCAAAATTCCAATGTTTCTGGTATACCATCTCAATCTCACCATTTGTCGAGATCGGCCACCGTGCCAAGGGTTCATCATCCAACACACCAACATTCCACCATCATTTCATTTGGCCCAAGCTATGGATCGATTCCAGCCAACAGCCAAAATTCTCCCTCAACTAATTCTCAACAGAAACAAATTCCGCTCACTTTAGATTTAGACCAAGAACTATGGAAATATTTACAACAGCATTTCAATCCACAACACGACAATTTAGCGCATCATTTACAGCAACATTTAGCCATCCAATCGTCACAAAATCCTGTCAAACCAAAGCGAAAACAAAGGGATGATGGACCAGTGGAAATTCTCGATTCTTCAATGGATTTAATGAATTTTGATCAAGTCAATGCACCACAAAAGAATTACGACCTTAATCAGCAGGCATATCCGAATATCTCAACAGCCAAAAGCGCTAAACAATTAAATTTTTCAAATGATGTACCGCAACAAATATACCAACAACAAAGAATTGGCCATTTCCAGTCACAAAAACAATTCCATCCAACAGTGGGTGGTTCGGTAGGCCAACAATATCCGCCGGTGGAGTCATCGGCTTTTCGAAATAAAGAAAAGGACCCAATGCCAGTTGGAAAACAATCTCATCAGCCGGAATCGGAATCAATATCCATGGATGTCGATCCTGCAGGAGTTGATTTGAATTTTGGTTTGGGTTTGCCATCAACAGGCTCGTCAAGTCCGCCATAATCATCAAACACTAATATTGTAAAATATAATGAATATTATTTAATTTAGCGAAAAAAATCATTGAAAATATCGAAAAAATGGAACTTATCGGTTATCCGCCCGCCCACCAAATTTTTTCCCCTAAATTGGTCATAAGATTCTAACCCCAAAACAGTATTTTTTATTGCTTTACAATCAATGAATATTAAAATATGAATCTCAAAAAAAATTTCAAATATTCGCTGCGGGCTGATAACCGATAAGTACCGAAAGAACCAAATACTGTTTGCCAAATTAATTAAAGTGGTTTAAGAGGTTATCTTATATTCTTTTAAAAAATTCCATTGATTTGAGCCCATTTAGACATAATGAAGGAATGGGTATAAAGTTGCCAAGATTTGATGAAAATTCACTGTGTTAAACCTTTTAAATCGATTTCGGTTTTCTGGCGATGCCTATTGGCTAGATTTATTGACGGTTATTTATAAGATTTTTAGTTCTAATAAAATAAGCTTCTGAACAGGGATGAGCGCAATGGCAAAAGCTGCCGAACGCAAAACGCAAAACGCAATGCGTTCAAAAATTTTTTTTACGCAAAACGCAAAACGCAACGCAACGGCCTAAAATGGACGCAATAACGCAAAACGCAAAACGCAATGGTCAAAAAATTAATTTTATTCAAATAAATTTTCATATTCTACATGAAGAAGGGGAATGTTTGTGCCATGGCATTTTGTTTGTTAGGTCGGTAACATGGAGAGATTTATAGCTCACGTTAAAGCCCTTTTTAAGTGCAATCAAACGAGCTAGCATTTATGGTTTTATGAAAAGTGCCTGGGGACTTATGGCCAATTGAATGATTTGAAGGGTTAATGGTTGTAATACACTTTGCCAAAGGGAAAGTATTGGTAAGGTGTATGTGTTGAACAAACAGCTTGTCGATGGAAAGTCGGGTAAGACGTATGTTTTGAACATACAATTTGTCAAAGGAAAAGTATGGGTGAGGTGTATGTGTAATTTGCCAAAGGGAAAGTATGGGTAAGGTGGTGTATGTGTAACTTGCCAAAGGGAAAGTATGGGTAAGGTGGTGTATGTGTAACTTGCCAAAGGAAAAGTGTAGAGTTATTATAACATAAAAGTAATAGATAAAAGGGAGGTTGGAGAGAAATGATAATGTTGATGTAAGAATTTAGAGAAAATGATATAAGTTAGAGAAAGAAGAAATAGACTAGCTCAAAAGCTCGCCCGTCAGGGCGAGCGCTTGAGCTAGTAGGATATAATTTTAGAGGATCTTGGATGTTACACACTATTTCGCTTTTTCTCTAACACAAAAAGAGAATGGGGAAAGGAAGAAGAAAGGATTGGCCTGCTGCTTGGGGGGGGGGGGAGGAGAGAGAGAGCGAGATAGAGAGATGTAGACTATGCTTAGTATTGAAACAGAGAAAAAGAAATTAGGGAGAGAGTAGGTTGAAAGGATGGTGGAGGGAGGGCTGGCTGGCATAAGGGCGGAAAGAATTATGCCATGGCATTTTTTTTTTGTAAGGCCGGTAACATGGATAGATGTTTAGCTCATTTTAAAGCTCTTTTCAAGAGTAATCGAATGATATGAGAATCATTGTTGTAAGTAAAGATTTTGGGGAGATAGGCCAATTTAATGTATTGGGTACATGAAGAAGGGGAATGTTTGTGCCATGGCATTTTGTTTGGAAGGCCGGTAACATGGAGAGATTTATAGCTCACGTTAAAGCCCTTTCCAAGAGCAATCAAATGAGCTAGCATTTATGGTTTTATGAAAAGTGCCTGGGGACTTATGGCCAATTGAATGATTTGAAGGATTAATGGTTGTGGTTGTAATACACTTTGCCAAAGGGAAAGTATGGGTAAAGTGGTGTATGTGTAACTTGCCAAAGGGAAAGTGTAGAGTTATAACATAAAAGTAATAGATAAAAGGGAGGTTGGAAAGAAATGATAATGTTGATGTAAGAATTTAGAGAGAAAATGATATAAGTTAGAGAAAGAAGAATTTGATAATTGACTAGCTCAAAAGCTCGCCCGTTAGGGCAAGCGCTTGAGCTAGTTTTTATTTAAATTTGCATAAAATTTATCATTTTTCATTCATTTATCAACTTTTTTTTTAAATTCAACTCACCTGATGAGTATAAAATTAATAAACTCAATTACCATATTTTTAGTTATTTATGATATTTTATAATAATTGTTGAACTTCTTTTTATTATTTTCACACACACACACTCACATAATTATAATAAATATCCCCAATGGTCATTCCAACATGAGTGTGTGTAATCCAAGGGACTAATAATAATAGGCTGGTCATAATTCACCTCTCTCTTTTATTTGCGCGGATCACATTTCCTTTTCTTCCCTCATTGTCCGGAGGCTAATAAAAATTAATAATGACGCCTTTCTTCCAAGTGCATTTTCACCAATCCTCATTTTTTCACCGATTAATTCCCACAAAACATTGCTGGACATTGGCCCGTCGTTGGCCTTTCCTCACTTTTTCATTAATTGGCATTTTCTTTACACTTTGCATTATTTGGTCCATTGGATTCTGCTTTTTTGATGAACTTAATCAAATTCAATTGGAAATGGACAATACGCTTGGGGAATTTGAGGCAAATAAAACCTTTTTCATGGATCTAATTAGATACAAAAAAAGTTTCCTTGAAAAACTTTTTATGGTTTTAGGGGCGGCATAGGTTCTAAGGTATAGGGATATCTAGGGGTTAGGGGCTTTGCCATAAATTTGCTAAGTTATGGCCATTTTTGGCCTTGAGGCTTTTGGCCATAACTCGGTGGCCAATGGGCCAATTTAAGTAATTTAAAAACAAGATTGTAGTGTTTTTAGTGGGCTCGCGATTATAAATTGTTAGTTAACCTACACCTAACCCCCTATGAAAATGTTTTCAAGGAAATTTGCATAAAATCGAATGAAATTAGATGCAAGAAAAAGGGGCACTTAAAAAATTTTGTAAAAATTATGGAAAAATTAATTCAGAAAATAATTGGACGAACTTCGGCTGAATTGGAATTATTGGAGAGTCGATTGGACAAAACAATATCGAAAAGGGCGAACACTGTTCTTTCGAATGATAATTGCCCAAAAAGTGCATCAAAAAAATATGAAAAGGAATAAATATTTTATTTTTTAGAATGCACTTCACCATGCCCACCGGGTCCACCTGGTTTCCCGGGTCCGCCTGGATTGCCTGGAGGCATGTTTTTATTTTTGTACAAAAAATATGTGCATTAGATTTTTACTCCGGCTATTTTCTCATTATTAGTATAAATTTTCAAACCATTTAGGCTCATTCCCTAGTTCATTTTTACATCAAAGTGATTGCCAAAATAGATTTTATTAATTGGCCAGAAAATTATGGCAAAGAAACAAAAATATTGGCATGTTTGTCATTTTTTTTTGAGAAAAATTTTTAAAATTTTTATCAAATTCAATTATCCTTTCTATAATCGACTCATCAAAATTAGCAGTGTTAAAATGTTAACAAATTTGCAATAATTAATAAAACTATTTCATTAATAATATATTTGTTACATCGAATATTGAAACTGGTCATTTTTTTATTAAACTTTGATCATTTTCACTATTCATCGTAACATTATTTACTTGAAAAACTGATTTGATACGAAAATTCGATTATATTTTCGAAAATTTATTTTATTGTAGAAAGTGGCGAAGATGGACATGATGGAGTGCCAGGTGCACCCGGAATTGCCCTTCTTGTCCATCAAGAACAACCGGGTTGCATTGTTTGCCCGCAAGGACCACCTGGGCCAATTGGCCCAATTGGACGTTGTCTATTTGAATTTTTAACATTTTTATTGTTATTTTTGAAGCAATTGGCGATTCTGGAATGGACGGATTGCCTGGCCAAAGAGGAGAACCGGGCAAAGATGGGGAAAATGGAGAGGATGGGTAAGTGACATTCAATTCGCTAAATATTTAAATGCTTACCTAATAGACAACATTTAAATTCTTATTAAGGCAATTCAATTAATTAATTTCTGAAAGGTATTTTTATCGAAAAAAAGATGTGAATTTGAAAAATATCACATTTTTAAATCATTAATATACAAATTTTTAACTTTTATTTCAATTTAAAAATTTTGCAAATATAAAAATGGAAAAATGACAGATTTAACTTAACAAATTACAAATCATCTGTCCTAAAAAAGAAGGGTTACATTTTTTTTGGCTTTTTTTAATAGTGTATTGTTTATGAATTATGTTTTATACGTGTATTGTTTATGAGTTATATAACAATACATTCATAAATACATAACTCATTACAATACATTCATAAATACATAACTCATAACAATACATTCATAAATACATAACTCATAACAATACATTCATAAATACATAACTCATAACAATACATTCATAAATACATAACTCATAACAATACATTCATAAATACATAACTCATAACAATACATTCATAACCTTAAAAAGCAAAGAACTGGACAAACAACCCTAAAGAAGCAAAGAACTGACAAATGTATTGTTTATGTGTTATGTTTTTATGAGTGTATATATTTCCGACCCATTTTAATTTCCAAATGAAATTACAGAGAACCTGGAGAACCCGGTGAACCGGGTCCAGATGGCAGTGAAGGGCCAGAAGGAGAAGCTGGCGACAATGGTTTATTCTTTTGGCTTCTTTTACACAAATACCTCACTAAATTCACCATTAGTTATTCAAAAAGTTGGCCAAACTGGACGAAGAGGCCCCAAAGGTGCCATCGGTCCAAAAGGAGAGCCAGGATTGCCGGGCAAGCCAGGTTTGCCAAAATTAGATAAAACTGCCTTAATTTTTAATGGAAATGTGCATTTTTAAGCTGCACCCGGAAGATGTGGCCCACCGGGACCCCAAGGCCTCGGTGGATTGGCCGGTCTTCCTGGATTGAGAGGAGCCCCCGGAGAATCAGGGAAAATTGGAGCCCCAGGTACGGATGGCCAATATTGTCCGTGTCCTCGACGAAATGGAAAAGTGGCATCCAAATCGTCGACTTCATCAGAATTGGCACCAAAAAGTAGCAGCAAAGAAAATGGCCAATCGAAGGAAGAAGAAGAAGGGCAACATTACCAAAAGCAGGAAAAAGTGCGACCGAATAGCAGCAATGAAGGGGAAAAATCGCCGGAAGGAAAGGATGGAATTAGTCGAGAAGGAAGAATGGCCGATTCATCAGATTCGGCTGCAGAGGTAAATTAAAATTAAAAATGAATAGTTTTCCGAATTTATAGAATTTTTTGGCAACTTAATAGTGAGATATTCATATTTCCTTGAGGAAGAAGAAAATAGAAATAATTCATTGGGATTTTTAATTAAATAAATAAAACGATTGCCGGTTGTTCTAGTGGTGAGGATGAGGATGAGAAGTTCCTTTACCATATTGATAGTTCGAACTACTAGAATTTTAACTAGTAAAATTTGTTTACATATTCTTAAAAATAGTATTTAATTTTATTCGACAACTTTTTTTACATGCTAATTCTAATAAAAACATTTTTAATTAAAATTAAATATTTCAAAATAGGATATTTTGTATTAATAATGAGGATAATATAAGTAAATAATGCTAATATTCATTTGAAAAATAGTATTGATTGGCAAATTTAATTCCACCAAATGGAAAGAGAAATATAATTTTCCACAAATTTTTAAATAGATGCAAGATGAACAATTGGCATTGCCAGCCAACAATTTGAACAAGCCAATTGATGAAAAAGATGTTCTACGTGAAAATAAATTGCATAAATCCCCTCCCTATGATCGGGCAGCTTTTCGTCGGGCACTCTTCCGAAAATTGATCATTGCTCGAGGGAATAGTGCTGCGGCCTCACAATCAAAATCAGATGAATTAACTTAAATTTGGACTAATAATTTATTTGAATTAATTAAAGAAATATTTCAATTAAATTTAAAAAATAAAATGAAAATAATTTATTAGAATTTGGTGTGAAATTTTTTCCGCTATTTCCAACATTATTTTATTTCACCAAAAATGGATAACTTTTACTTCAGTTGGCAGTTCTTTGGCACGGTCATATGTTTTTTAATTAAATTCTAAAAAATTGAATCGGAAATCATCTGATGATCATCAATATATATAAAATGGGAATCATATTTTAAAATGCATTTTATTCGAAATATTAGCAACATAAAATCATTGATGTGTTTGTGTTTAATTGTTCCTTCCTCTCCTCGTGTGCTCCAATAAATCGCCAAACATTATTAATTTATTATCAAATATTATTAGAGCAAATTGCCAAGCGCTGATATGAATGAGCCAGTCCATTAATTATTCATGTTGTTGATGTCTTTCAGATTCTGAATTGAATCATTATATACATTTATATTTATATATTTTTGGGATTATTCCTTCCAGCTAATTAATCGGGTTCTATTAGAGATCTAGTTTCGAAAAACAATGTTATGTAATCTTTCATTCATATCCATACCATACTTTAAGTGGAGTATAGGAGAATAAAATGAAATTTAGAAGACGATATAAATGAAATTTAAAATGAGAGGGTAAACGATGTTGAAGGAAGATCTTGTTTAATTAAATTCATTTTCAAAATTTATAATTTATTTTAATAATATGCCGAGAATCTCATGCTTTTTTATATATGCTTAAATGATAAATTTTATTGAGGAAGATGTCTTTAATGGGTCGAGTCAATATCAATAGGCTAGGACTAGGAAGGCATTCTATTCTAGTGGAGAGATGAAAAAGGAAAAAAGATGGATGGAGAATTTAGGGTATCGAAAAAGGAAGATCGAATTTGACACATTGCATAACACTATGTCACATTTTTACAAAAAAAATGATGGCCATTAATCCCTCTATTCTCTAGCATAACCAAAAAAAAATACTCTTTCTTAACTATTAGAGTTTTATATTATAAATATAAACTTTAAATAATATCCCATAAACATACCGCTTTGAAATTTTGACTTTTCTGCGCAAAAATTTTGATGCTGGTACTCTGAATATTTTGCTCAGGCTTCTCACTAGCAGTGCCTATAAATATATTTTAGATTAAACATTAAATTTTAAGATGAGAATCTATTTAATATCTTTAGATATTGCCTCATAATTCTGTTAAGTCATACAATATATATGAAATATTTGGACTTTAACCCCATTTATTAATAGATTTTGCTTTTTTTAATGCAACAATTTTGCATCTTTTAACTAAAAAATAAAATAATCAACAATGACATATTTAAATTACTTAATTTTCTCTTATAAGGTTAAAAAGAAATATTGATACCAACCATCTGTCAACAATGAACTAACGCTCACTGAAGATGATCCCTAAAAAATTAAATTAAGGGTAGCTTGAGAACAAATTAAAATTTACATAAAATATTCTGAATAAATTGAAACGTCCAAAAATTCTCTTCCAAGTAGCACAAATTTTGTTCCACTTAAAAATAAATAATGAAATTATCGAATAAATTATTTTTCACAAAATCTCACATGATTATTCAGCCAGGCTGTGCAACCATTCCGCATATATTCAATCATTGCCACAACTAATGATGTCATTGGATTGTATGGAAGCCGGAACTTTTGCAGAACAACAGCAACTCTATCCGGTTCGTCATTAAAAGGCTGAAATTCTTTTTGTCAATTTGAATACAAATGGATCATAAATATGGAAAATGTACCCGAAAATATCAAAAAAATTGAACAAAAATAATATTTCAATTTCATTATTAGTTTTAATCTCCAACGTACAACCTTATGGGAATACATAATAAAAGTATTGACACCATCAGCAGAAGATAATTTCATCCCCTCACGAGCGACCATTGCCGCAAAGATGAAGTTTTGGCCAGTTTCGCGATTCCGTATATTATAGACAGCACTTATGTCCGTAAGTCTCGCTAGTGAATCATTATAGGCCTCAAGAACACCAGGCCATGGTAGCGGTTTGATAAAGTGAAATATAAATGGCACAATCAAATGCGGCTTTTTTGTTGTAATTGCATACTGAAAATGTTTTATATTATAATCATTGCAAATGGGTTCAATTTTCACCTGTAAAATAGTATCGATGAGTGAAGAATAATCAAGATTATCATCGAAATAAATTCGGCTATTCTCATCGGATAGGCAAAAATAATTGAAATTTTCCAATTTGCTTGATAGGAGATGCCCAAATTTGATAAATTTCAAAAAGTTCTGGTCAATTTTGATCGGATGAGGAGGATACAAAGCTCCTTTCCCAATATAATATTTGAATGATTTTGCGTACTTAAAAATTATTATTTTTAATATTTTTTTAGTCTGACTTTAACATTTTTCAATTTTTCATCTCACTCAGTTAGGTATTTTCAAACAAACACTGATTTTTTAATTAAAATTTAAAATACATGATAAATGACCGATATAAGATAAATTTTAACCAATTAGTAATTAACTATTATTTTAAAATAATAGCCGATTTTTGGGATAGAATGAAATTTTAAACGTAAATTATGGAGTGCTGAACAGTTTTATATTAGCTATTCTTATCAACTATGAATTCCATTAAGGGCGGAAAGTTAATTGAAAACTGAAATTATCCTTTAATAATTTTTATTCTATTTTTTAATTTCTGAACGTATATTTGAGTATTCTTCAATATTTCTACAGGTAATAGTGCATTGACAAAATAAAAGATTATAGGTACATATTTATTTTCGAAACACATATTTTACCTCCTCAATCTCCTTTAGCAGTATTATTGGGGATATCTCACAATCAGGATCAACATCGCCATTCAGGTCAGCACGCTTATTATCGTTGCAATTGGAGTGAGCAGCAGTCTTCTTTGTTTTCTTGCTTATTTTTCCGGTGATTCGATTCGTTCTGTTTTTATTGTATTTCATTTTATTATCGGAAAAAAAAGTTGAATATGTTTGTTGAAATTTGATTATCTGTCAAGTAATTTTCACAAATTTTGATTTTAGAAAACACGCCTCGACTGTACTTTAGCCAACCACCCGCAAAATTTTCGGGTTAAACCGGTTTCATTCGATCTCTTATGGCCTGTAATGAACAAATTAGGTAGCGGTTAGGTGCGGAAATATGGTTTTTTCAAAAATATGAGATGATGAAAATCGGGAAAGTGCTTGGTCCCCCCTATGGGTTTAAATCAGAAAAATTTTTGAAAATTTTTTCTTGGTCATATTATAGCTCATTCGACGCGGCTCGATGAGCAGAGTCTGAAACTGTGATTGGTTTCGCCTAAAACCTAAAACTAAGAAAGTTATGGTCATTTTAGTCTCGCTGGAATGTGTTGGAACTGCGGAGGTAATGTAAGAAGGGACTCCGGAGTGGCGTAGCCGTAGCGACGACCCGGACCGCGGAGCGGTCCGGCGGCGAGCTTAGCGAGCGCTAGCGAGCTAAGTGAGCCCTGAGGAGCGAAGGCGGAGCACACGTAGGAGTCCCTTCTGAAATGCCCACCGGAGCAGTTCCAATCCGTATTTCCTTTGCGCAACGGTAACTTTTATTTTTTGATGAAACCACATTTCCGCACCGTGCCGTAGCCCATTTCGTTATTTACAGGCCATAAGAGATCGAATTAAACCGGTTTAACCCAAAAATTTTGCGGGTGGTTGGCTAAAGTATATCCCAAGCCTCTATTCCAAAATTTTAAAAATGTGGGCAAATTAAAATTCTTAAAAATTTAAAATGAATTTCTCCGATGATTGAATATTAAGTAGAATGCAGACTAATGGATAAGTAATGACTGTCCATATTCGTTTTCCCAATTCATATTTAATTCTTCATAGATATCGTAAATTTAATCTGGGAATGTGCATATTTGATTGAGAAATTGCCTAATGCAAATTATATTTAAAATTTCATACATTTTAAATTGAAAAATGGGAAAACGACAAAAATGTTGAAGAGTCAACCCTTTGAGGGAAATGGAGAAAAGTCCTCGGCCTTTACAATTTAATCGTGTAAGCGCGTTGAAATTTGGGCCCAGTATAATGGCCTATGACTTCTCCAACATTCCTTTATAAAGGGAATATTCATATTCATTCTTCCTCTCTAGAGGTTGTCCGTTGTCTGTGAGACAAGCCTTTAGGGCGATTTGGACCGTTCTTTTAGATTAAAAATAATTATAATTATTCACCAAATTATGGAAAATGTAATAAGAGAAGCGTCGATAAATAAAATTAAAGATTAAAAACATCAGTAAAAAACATTTATCTTTTTAGAAATTAATAGAAAACAATATCTTCATTTTACAATGATTAAATAAGTTGTTGGAATGAATCGTTAGTAGGTAATAGGTACCAAGAAAAAAGCTAATTTGTTGGTATTCAAAGAAATAATTGGTTATATCTTTTTTTCATGCTATCAAGGATTTTGTTGGTAAATCCCAATGATTTCATTATGGCATAATTGTTGGTATTCTATCAACATTTCTTTTATTAATGCATCTGCTCCTTCCCATATGGCGTGATGGGAGCATGGTAGAGAGAATACTCCCTTCGACTCTAAAATATTGTGCAAATTTGTTTAGGTCGTAATTTTCAAAAATAAATTGTGAACAGTTATTGAAAAATTTGTGAACTTTTCAGAAAATCTCGATAAGATTTCGTCTTGAACCAATCTCTTGAGGAAGGCTTTGATGATCTCTCAATTACATCAATTTCCATTTACACAATACTTATATTCTCCATTCCATTTAATCCGATGTTTCAATTTTTTCCTTTTGTATTCAAAAAACTAAATTTCCGTTTAATCCGATCTCATTATGTTTTCGTCGAAAATATTTTTTGTTTTCCCATCGATTCATGCCAATTATATTATTTTTCACTTTCTTTTTATTAAAAAATTATACATTTTTTAAATTTACCTAGCCCCAATTTCATTCCATTAATTAAATATATTCCAAAATAACTCATTTTCCCATTTTTAATAGATTATTATCCCAAAATGATTGTGCGCTCTATATTTTTTTCATCATTTTCAATTTCTGTTTCTCCTGATGGCTTGAAGAAAATTTTCATAATTTTTTTGGCACTTGCACTTACTTATTTTGTGCTATCAAATTTTATTACATTTCAATTAAATAGGTAAGCTTAAATATTTATGCAAATTGCACCATCCAATTTTAGGTATATCATTGATTTAAATTATTTGATTGGAGAAAGAATAAATTAATTGGATTGGATAGAAAAATGCAAAAAGTTAATAGTGGATTGGACAGAATCGCATTTTTTTGGTAATATAGGACAATTATGTTTTAGATATTATTTTTTATATCAAAATGCTTTACCTAAAATTTATCAAATACTAGAAAAATTATTAATGCACAAAATTTGGGGTCCATTTTTTGGCTATTTAAAAATTTTAATGATAAAATATTGAAAATAATGAAATTAAAAGGTACGACGAAATGGAAACAAGGTGTCCAAAAATTGAACAAAATCCACTGCTCATTGGTCAAATCGATCAACAAGCCTTACTAATTAATAAGGAATTGGAAGAATTGGAAGTGGAAAATGCGAATCCAGATTTGTTGCCTGGGGGAAATTGGAAGCCAACAAATTGTACACCTCTCCATAAAGTTAATTTGGAATAATTTATACTAATCAATTAACAAAAATAGGTGGCAATTGTAATTCCATATAGAAATAGGAAAAGCCATTTGAACAAATTGTTGAATTTTTTGATTCCAATTCTGAAAAGGCAAATGCTCGATTTTCGATTTATTTTAGCGGAACAGGTTTTAGTGCATTTTTACCATTCCTTAATTAATTTTAAGTTAGAAAGGCGGTGATCTTTTCAACAAAGGACGAATAATGAATGCTGCATTTCAATTTTGTTATGAACAATTAAAAGTGGATTGTCTCATTTTCCATGATGTTGACATGTTCCCCCAGGTAAAATTAAAAGTAAAATAAATGGGAATCAATAAAGTAGGAAGATATTAATTTATAAAAAAAAAAGAAATACCGTAAATTAACTATTAATAGCCACGGTAAATTTTTAAGCCCCAAAAATGGGCAAAATTTGGGGCTTAACTCTCGAATTTGTCGACATTTTTTGAACAAACTATGACGTTATTTATAGAGCCCAAAAAGACAATAATAATTTTGTGAAAAAGTTCATCTTACCAATAGGTAGAGTGCCTCAAAATCAAGGGGACTACTAATAGAGAGGGCCACTAATAGAGGAAATACAAAATTACAAAAAATTTATGCGTCATAATATCGGTAATATAAAATTTGAATTCTTTGGACTAAGTTTAAAATAGTTTAGAAAAAATATAACTTCAAATGTTATCAATTTGACCATTGATGGCCACAAAAATGGCAATTTCCTGTCAAGAAAACTTTTTGTCAAATTTAGTTTTTTGTGCTAAATTAAATGACTACCTTTTATTGATCTAATAAATAGATTTTATTATATTTAAATTTATTTAGGATGATCGGACTCCATATGATTGCCCAAGTAACAAAGGACCAAGACATCTTGGCGCATTTGTGGACACTTTGAAATATGAGTAAATATTTAGAGAATAAATACAATATTAAAAAATTATTTACAGACTTTGGTACCCGGAACTTGTGGGCGGTGTTTTGGCATTGAATGTGCAACAATTTTTGAAAGTGAATGGATTTTCGAACAATTTTTGGGGTTGGGGAGGTGAAGACGACGATATGGGTTGGTTTTGGTTACAAATTTATGGATGAGAGAATATTGACACTTTTTTATGGATAGTATTTAATTTTCCGAAATAAATTTAAATGCCGAAAAAGGTATTAAAAAAAACACCTAAAAGGGCTTAAAATGTCAGCTTTTGTAATAATATACCCACAAAACCTATTCCCAATCGATAAAATGAGTAAAGATTCATCGAATTTTATATAATTTGTCATGGTGTCGACTTATTTAAAGGTTATTAAACCGTTAAAAGTTAAAACTCTTTGGTTCAAAATTAAGTTATAAATAATTAAATCCATGATTAAACATAATAAAATGATGCTTCTTGACGAGATCTATCGATAAGATATATAAGGTTTGAGGGTCTAGACAAACCGCTTAGCCTTTTATGCTTTTCGACATTTTAATACACTTTTAGGCAATTTCAATCTTTTTCCGTCCCATTTTTGAATTTAAGGAAAGCGCATTCTCTCGCACAATTTCACTATTGAACGGCCAAATGTGAATTATACAATGTTAGAACATGTCAAAAGGGAGCATTTGGCGCGACCACTTATGTTAAAATTGGACAATTTTAATAAATTAGAAATCACATTTACAGAGATAAATTATTGAATGAAACTGAGAAGAGGATGGACACGGATGGCATAAATGAAAGTGGAAAATGGCAACTGGAAAAGGTGGAAAATAAAATTATTATTATTTCCTTGTCATTCTACTCATCTAAATTATTATTTTTATTAACTTTTTAATCCGTACAAAATTCAGATCGATGTGCGACCTCTCTATTATCATTTACTGATCAATGTTGGTGATCCACCAAAAGAATGGAAGTCTTGATGACGAAAGATGCAATTTTAATTCAAAATTTTAAACTCATATAATTTTTTTTCGTACAATTTTCTAATCACAATACAGTATTAAAAATTTTGTTTCTTACCATTTTCCTATTCATCAGAGCTGTGCTTTTTATAAATTTTGACTCCGACTCCGGACTCCGGGCTTTCCAATTTTTGACTCCGACTCCAACTCCGGAGTCGTTCTAAAACTCGACTCCGACTCCGGAGTTTGACTCCGAGGAAAATTTTTTTAAGTAACTTCGATTTGGCTCCAGGGCATTTTTGTGTAAAATTAACATCTATTTCCGAAATTGATATAATTTCGGCATGAAAATTTCAATTTTAGTCAAAATAAAACAAAAAAATTTAATTTTAAAAAAAAATTGAAAAGGGAAATTTTTTAAAAATTAGTTAAAAAAATACAATTTTTTAAATAAAAATCCGGAGTCGACCGGAGTCCGGAGTCGCCCAAAATTTTTGACTCCGACTCCCAACTCCGACCTTTGAAAATTTTGACTCCGACTCCGACTCCAGCTCCGGAGCGGAGTCGGAGTTGGAGTCGGAGCCGGAGTCGGAGTCGGACCCAGCTCTACTATTCATATTTCCCCAAGGGATTGAAAAAATGATAAAATTTATGCAAATTTAAATATAATAAAATTTCAACAGAAATATGATAAAATGTAATTTATATTTTTTCCATTTAATTTTTACAATCACACGTCACAACTCCATTTCCCATCACTTTTTCCAATTCCAACTTTCTTCTCGATTTTTAATCCTTTTTGGCTTTCTTTTGTCCTGCTGATGGTCCTTCTTCATCTTTGCCTTCTCCATGAATTGGATCCATTTCTTTCTCTGATATTCGTCCTTTCTTTTGTCGTGACGGGTCTGTTGACGATGAACCCAAATGAAATTCCAAATCGATGGATGGATCATGCATTGAAGGTGATTTCCTTTTCGATGATTGTTTTACTCCGATAGAATGGTGTCGGTGAATATTGCTTTGAACATTGTGTTCTTGTGAAAGAGACATAACATTCTGTTGAATTTGACCATTCAATCCCAATCGCAACTTTGTAAATTCTTCTTCTTCATCATCCATTTGCAAATTGAAGGGAAAATGTCGCTTCAAGGTTTGAATTTTTTGCCCAGTTCCATGTTGTTGATAATTTTCTGCAAATAGTGGAAGACCCAAAGGAAATTCCAAATTAGGGGATTGAGGCTGCGATGCTTTCTCAACTGACATTGGGGCCTTTCCATTCTTTGATATTCCTACTTTTTGATATAAATTTGATGAGTTCGCTGCTGATGGTAAACCAGAGTGAAATTCCAAATCAAAGTGTGAATGTTCATGCTTGGAAGGAGATTCAACAGATTGTGATAATTTTTCAATTGTCATTTGATTGGTTCCTTTCTTCGATATTCGTACCATTTTTTGTTTTTTTGGTAACCATTTTGATGGCGGCCATCTGTACATGACATTTTGTGAGGGATCTTGTGTATTGGGTAGATTGATAGGATTATTTGATGATGGCAAATCAGAACCGAATTCCAAATTTACGGGTGGATCTGAATCTGAATGACCATGCATGGAAGTCGATTCAGGTTGGGCTAAATTTACAATTATCCTTGGATCCTTTTTTCTCATCAATATTGGCACATCATTCCCGGGCAAAACTGGTTTTGGCTAGCCAAAACTGGTTTTGGCTAGCCAAAACTGGATTAAATGGATAATAACTTAAATAATGGATATAGGAGGATTAAGCACCGAAATGGAAGGGAAATGGCCCGGAAGGCCACTGGAAGGTCAGAGAAGGGTAAAAGAGGCCCGGAGGGTGCGCGGGATATATCCGGATATAGGGGGATTAAGATGGATAAAGTGGGATTAAGCCGGGTTAAGCATAGTTAGGGGCTAGGGATTAGGGATAGGGGTTCGGAGCATAGGAATATCGCGAAGCCGGAAGCAAAACAGCCAAACCAGGAAATTATTTCAGGGCTCAATCCTGCGTAATCCCCTTATATCCATTATCCACCTTATTCCCCCTATATCCGGATATATCCAGCCACTCATATGGCCTTCGGCCAACATTCTCGACCTTTCCTGGCTATTTCCCATCCATTTCGGGGCTTTAATCCCTATATCAACCTTATTCCCTTTATATCGACCTTAATCCTTATATATCCGGATATATCCCGCGCACTTTCTGTCACTTCTCTCTCCTTCCATTGCCCCTACAGGCTATTTTACATCTCTTTCAGGGCTTAATCCCACTTTATCCACCTTAATCCCCCTATATCCGGCTATATCCCGCGCACTCTCAGACATTTCCACGATCTTCCACTGGCCCTCCGGACCATTTCCCATCTAATTAGGTAATCCGGTTTAATCCCCCTATATCCACCTTAATCCCCCTATATCCGGATATAACCCGCGCACTCTCTGGGCCTCTTTTACCCTTCTCTGACCTTCCAGTGGCCTTCCGGGCCATTTCCCTTCCATTTCCCTTCCATTTCGGTGCTTAATCCTCCTATATCCATTATTTAAGTTATTATCCATTTAATCCAGTTTTGGCCGGCCAAAACCAGTTTTGCCCGGCCAAAACTAGTTTTGGCTAGCCAAAACCAGTTTTGGCCGTTTTTCAGCCAAAACCAGTTTTGGCCGGCCAAAACCAGTTTTGGCCGATTTCCACTTTTGGCCGTAACATATATATTTTAGCAAAAATTCACCCAGATTTCTTGTTGACTATTAACAAGGAAATTGAGTATGTATTCATCAGATGGACAAACTGGGCCAAAATATTTGACTCCAATTCCATCTGCTGCTGGCTTCAGCGGTTGAATGTATTTTCCTTTTATTTTAGTGCATTCTATATTTACAAGTTTTAATTTATTTTCATCTTGTAAGTTCATTTGAAAGAATAATCTGCGTTTTGGTTGAAGTATACCCTTTTCATTGTAAATATCGTATGTGCATGGTTTGGCATTAAAAGGACAATTTATTATTTGCCACTCATCGGGCAGTTTTTTCAATCCTTTAGTTATTGACTGAAAATATTTTATTCTAATTAATTAAATTAAGGAATGCAGTATCTATTTATAAATTTTACTATTAATAAATATAATGTAATGGAATGAAAAATGGGTTCAATTGAAAGAAAAAATTATATATTTAAATAATAATTTTAATTTAAAGACGGGGAATGGCATCTCAAAATACTAACTAAAAAATTGGAAAAAAAGCATTTAGAAGATAAGTTAAAAGAGGATACAAAGAGAATTAATGTCATATTTATTAAATTGTTATATAACGTCGAATGGTGTATGATAAGAGATAAGACCCAAAATAGTAAGTTCAATTTTTTCGAAACCAGTTTATAAACCTATACTGGTTCAACTAATAAAGAAAATGAAAAAATAATGTCACATTCGGATTCCCCATCATCGGAAATCCAACCTCTACACAATTTAAGCGAAAAATAAAACAAAAATTTGTTTGGAAAAAATGGAGGGCTTCTTAAATTGTAGTATTACCCTAAAAATTATTAAGTGCTTTATTCAAACCAAAACCTGCTGGATGTCCCAATTTCCAGTCATTCTAATTTGCAATTCATATTCATCTCCATACTGTTTTTTATTTTTACCATTTTTAGTATTTTCCGCACTTGTTTCGCCTGCAATTTCTTTTCCTTTTGCCCTTTTCTTTCTTTCCGCTTCCTCCCACTCCCCTTTAATCAAAAAATTTTGTGTGCCAATTTGTTGTGGCAATGGATGAATTTTCAATATCGCAAAATCGTAATGCCCGGTTATGCCACTGGCAATTGGCTGCAAAACTGTCCTTCCAAATAGTCGGTCAACCCGGAATAAATTCAATTCGAATCGTTCATTCCAAGAATGGCCCTCATTTGCGGCCAATTTGAATAATAATCTCTTTGCTGTTGCAAAATTGCTCCAACGGATGGCAATTTTGATCTCATTCGGCAGTTCATCACATCGGCCAAAAGTAGAAGATAATAAAATGAAAAATAATTGAATTGGAATGAATAGAACAGTGTTCATAATAATTTATAAAAGAAATTATCAATTTTTTTTTATTTATTTTTGCGGTTTTTGCAGCTAGCGCTGGGCGAACAAATTATATATTTTTGCAAAGAAGGTGAAGAGAGCAATCAATTTGGGAGCTTATCAATCAATCTCAGCAGAGAGTGGACATTTTTGGGCCCCTGCTGGTCGCTGTATGGCCCAATCTCGTCCCAAATTCTTGACTTTTTGAGCAATTTTGCCTAAAATATTGCTGGCTAATTTCTCTAACCTCAAAGCCCAATATCCATTCTCTATAATTTTTGTATTTCTTTCACTCTCGCCGCAAACCTAATTTGCTTATATCCACGTTTTCCAGATGCCATCAATCCAAATCCCATCCTATCTTCTCCTTCACAGCAATTCCGATTATTTTTGCCTTCATTGGAAATGGGAATTCAAATTGATTTGTGGCCATGGCGAAGAATTCTGGCCAGTCACAATTACTTCATAACTTTTTTTAGTCACAATTACTTCATAACTTTTTTTAGTCACAATTACTTCAGAACTTTTTTTAGAGTTTCTCTTAATCTTAACATTGGCACAGCGATTTTTAGGGGTAAATGAATTCATCAATAATATTGATAAATATGTTGTAATTGAAATGAAATTTATGCAAATTTAAATTTTAAAAAAAAACAATAATACTATATAGTTTTTTGTATAGGAATTTTTGTAAATTTTAGAATTTTTTTCTCAAACATCACCAAATTTTCCTTCAATTTTTACGAACCAATCTTCTTCAACTTTTTAATTCTTTTTTGCTATTTTTGTCACCTTTTGCCCTGACGAAGGACATTCTTCATCTTTGTCTTCTCCATCCTTTTCATCATTTGGCCCTCGTTTTTGACCACTCATCAATCCCAACATAATTTGCTCATCGTCGCTTTTTTCTTCTTCTGCATTCATTTGCAAATTGGGAGGTAATGGCTGCTGCTCCATTGAGTCCAACAATTGTTTTCTTTCCGCATTCTAAATTTTGGCAGAATTATTATTTTGGAATAAAGTAATTTGAATAATCCTTTAGGAAAATATATTGCAAATGTTTTTATTTTTAGCCCTAAAATCAGAGAAAATTCACTTCATCTTTTGTCGGCGAATTTGATGTGCCTGACGGACGCCAACGAATCAAACCACCAGCAGTGGATTGATGGTCTTGCAACGAAGGCGATTCCTGCTGTTGTTGTGATGGATTTTCAACTTGCATTGGCTTTTTTGAACGTGACATTCTACTTGGTTGAATTTGTTTTTGTTGCCCACTACCAGGTAGTTGATTCGAGGATTGAACAATATCGGAATGCTGACGTAAATATGGCCTTTGGGGTTGCCCTGAAGTGCCTGCGGGAATTTGAGATGGTTGAGAATTAAGCTGTTCCTGCTGTGCCGAAGCTGATGGCACTAAAGGATCAATTTGGTGTTCGATTTCTTGTGAAATTGGAATTTTCACTGATTCCAATAATTTTTCATATTTTTTGGTATCTGGTTTATCCTCATTATATTTTCTTTCCATTTCATTGAGAAAATTAGATATACTTGGAAAATTTTCTTTCACATTATTACTTAAATCAGCTGGCCGGCGAATTTTTTGCGAATGATGGGAAAAGTCGTTGGAAACGGAAAGGTTGGAATTCTGACGCAAATATTGTGGCGGCCGTTGCTCTGAAGTGCCGGGAATTTGTGATGGTTGAGAATTAATTGGATGAACATTCTGGTCAATTTTGCTTGATCCAACCGATTCGTAACTTTTATTGGAAAATTGTCTTTTCAGAGCATTCAATAAAATTTCTGAATGTTGGCGTTGAAAAAGCCGTTGCCCTGGACTTGGCATTGGCGGTCGAGGATTGGCAGCTTGACTTGAGGAAGGCCCACTTTGTTGTACGCTTTTATTATGTGGATTGATGCCAGAATGTTCAGAATGTTGTGTTTGATTTTCTTGCGTGTCAGTAGGGAAAAAATCAGAAGGTATAAAATGAAGTTGTTGGTGGCCAGAAGATGAGGCCTTTGGTGTGTTTGTTGGAGGAAAATCGGAAAGTTGAAATTTAAATTGAAGACCGGAAGATGAGGCCTTTTGTGTGTTTGATGTCGATTTTGTGCCAGAATGATGTTGATGAATATTGCCCGGAACAATGGGTTCTTGTGGAGGATTCCTCGGTTGAATTTGTTCAGTGCCATCTTTTTGACCTGATAAATTCGCATTCTGTTGATGAATTCCCCTAAATTTTTTGGCTAATTCCAAAGGATCAGGAAGTGGGATTTGTAAAGGAGATGGACGAAGTGGCTTTTTGCTGGGATTGTTTGATGATTTAGGATTAGATGAATCCACTGATGGAAGACTCAGATGAAATCCCAAATCATGGGATTGCTGGCCATGGTAAGTGGAAGTTGTTTCAGTCTGCGATGCAGGCATTTGGTCTTTTCCCTTTTGCGCCATTTTTTGTTTTGCATGGCCCGATGAACCCAAATGAAATTCCAAATCAGGGTTGGATTGATCATGGGTGGGTGATTTATATTTCTGTGCCGGATTTGCCACAGAATGATGTTGATGAAGATTGCCCTGAACATTGGGTTCTTGTGGATGATGCATTCCACTCGGTGGAATTTGCTCAATGCCATGTAATCGATACGATGAATCATCATGCCTAAGAGTGGCTAATTCTAATTCCAACGGATTATGCGGTGGAATTTGTAGCGATAAAGAAGTTGATGGCTTTTTGCTAGGATTGTTCGATAATTGTGGTCGAAGGCTCAAATGTAATCCCAAATCAGGGGATTGCCGGTCATAATGTGTGAAAGTCGTTTCAGTTTGAGACGGCATTGAGTCCTTTCCTTTCTCTGGTATTTTTGCCTTTTTTTGTTGTGACGGATTTGATGGTGAACCCAAATGTAATTCCAAATCAGGGTGGGATTGATCATGGGTGGGCGATTTCGGTTTATGTTGCCGACTCAAACTAAATTCTAAATCAACCGGTGTAAATGCATTTTGCAAAAGTTGTGTTGCATGCTGGATTTTAGATTGAGGTATTGGTGAAATTGGATGAGATTGATGACTGGATTGTCCATGTTGTTGACCTTCAAATTGCATATTAGGCTATATTTAATACAATTTACAACTATTAAAATTATTTGTACAGCTATTCCGCCTGTTTACTTAAGAAATAATTCCGCCTGTTTAGCTAATAAGAAATAATTCCGCCTGTTTAGCTAATAAATAATTCCGCCTGTTTAGCTAAGAAATAATTCCGCCTGTTTAGCTAAGAAATAATTCCGCCTGTTTAGCTAAGAAATAATTATGCCTGTTTAGCTAAGAAATAATTATGCCTGTTTAGCTAAGAAATAATTCCGCCTGTTTAGCTAATAAATAATTCCGCCTGCTCAGCTAATAAATAATTCCGCCTGTTTAGCTAATAAATAATTCCGCCTGTTAGCTAAGAAATAATTCCGCCTGCTTAGCTAATAAATAATTCCGCCTGTTTAGCTAATAAATAATTCCGCCTGTTAGCTAAGAAATAATTCCGCCTGTTAGCTAATAAATAATTCCGCCTGTTTAGCTAAGAAATAATTCCGCCTGTTTAGCTAATAAATAATTCCGCCTGTTTAGCTAATAAATAATTTCGCCTATTAACGAATTTAAGGTATACTAATTTCGAATTTAATAAGGACAAACCGCATAAAACAAAAAATCTTACAAAAAAAAAAATAAATGAAATTTTTTGATTCTTAAAAAATTCATAGGACCCACCTTGTTGCGGTAACGATAACGACGAAGAAAGTGTTGAAGAATTTGACGGACCTAAACGAAATTCCAAATCAGGATGTCCATGCATGGAGGATGATTCATGCTGATGAGAGGTTTTTTCATCAATTGTCATTGGGTTTTTACTATTTCCTTTTTCATTATCATCATTAGAAGGTTCATCAACGGCTAGGCAAAATTCTTTTGAAAATAATAAAAGGCAGAATATTTGAATTGGAATGAATAAGGCCATAATTAACATTATCTATAAAAATGAATTCTTTTAATTAGATAATTATTTTCTCTACACATTCACTTATTAAAAGGTTCAAATCAATGCCTTTTTTAATCATATTTGAAAAAAGCTACCCATTAATAAACGCTGAAAAGATTAGGCTTATTTTTCGATAAATGAATAAAATTTAGGACAATTATTTCAAATCATCGAAAGTCACTTTTAATTGTTTAAATGAATGAGAAGGAACATTGATGAAATCCGTATATAAATTCATTTGGCCCAGATATAAATTTATTAATAAATGAAATGATATTTTCGGTATCGGCAGCACATGTAGGGCGGCGCGCAACAAACTACATATAAATTTGGCCAATGCGGTGAATTTAGCTGTTCCTTACTCAATCAATCCCAATCCCAATAGGGAGAGAACAATTTTTGGGTCCTAGAAACGCCAAGACATTCAATAGCTATATGGCCTATCCGGCCCAAACTCCTGGCTTTTTTGGAGTAGTATTATTGAATATTGATTAAGTGTCGGGTGAGATTTGGCCAACTCCTCAATCAATACCAGCAGGGAGAGGATATTTTCAGGGCCCAAAAGCTTACACTGGACATTTTCTCTGGCCCATTTGTGGCCAAAATTCCGGGAAATTCAGCAAATTGAAGAGGAGCACATATGCCCAAAATATTGTTGGCTAATTTCTCTAACCTCAAAGCCAAATATCCAGTCTCCACAATTTTCATATTCCTTCCACTGCCACCACTCTTCACAGACCCATATACTCATTGACCATATCCATCTGATGCCCTCCTCAAATCCAAATCCCATCTCAATGTCCCCTTTTCTTCCCATCAGGGCCGGCTGGAAATGCAAATTGATTGATGTGATGTGGAGATTTTGGCCATCAGAATTCAGAAACATTTTTTAGTGATTTGATAAATGAATTTACATTTAGGTATTTTTGAAGAGTTTATGTTGGCAGGAATAATTTAAATTATTATTATTAAAAACATTATGATTTTTGAAACTTTTTAGGTGAGGTTAAAAAAATTTATAAATATGATGTAATTGAAAAAATGATAAAATTTATGCAAATTTAAATAAAAGTACCATCAAAAATGTGATAAAATGTTGGATTATATGGAATTTGGTTTGCAAATTTACGAAATTTCCCCAACATGACTGAATTTTCCGTCATCTCTCTTCCAATTACCTTCTTTAACTTTTATCCTTTTTTGCCTTCTTTTGTCCAGATCCAGTGGGTCCTTCTTCATCTTTGCCTTTTCCATCATTTTCACTTGGTCCGCGTTTTTGACCACTCAATCCTAATCCCAACTTTGTAATTTCTTCTTGTTCATCGCCATCGCCATGTTCTTCCTGCTCATCCATTTGCAAATCGGGCGTCAATGGACGATTCAAAAGTTGCATAAACTCTCCAACAGTTTCGTGCTAAAATTTACAAGAAGTTGAAACAATGGAATATCCAACCAATTAAATATACAAATTACAAACTTGTCCTTCATTCGCTGGATTAGGCTGTTCCTGCTGTAGGTTGGCCAATGCCGAACTTTGATGTTGGCCAGAATCCGAAGCTTCTCCTTTTCCACTTTCATTCTCCTTTCCTATATATTCATTAAATGCCGATCCCGCTTTTCGACCGATTTGTAGTTGCGATTGGGAAGGGCCAATTTGTTGTCCGGATATTTGTATCGGTATTTGCAATGATTCCAGAATATTTGCAGTTTCTTTGTCTGACATTTTTGATTTACTTATTTCTGCTGTTGGTTCCATGGATTTTTCTATTAAAAGATCATGCAATGGGATTTGTAGCGATGTCGGATGCGTTTGTTTTGTGCCCGAATGATGTTGATGAGTATTCCCTTGAGCATTGGGTTCTTGTGGATGATGCATTCCACTCGGTTGAATTTGTTCGGTGCCATGTAATCGATTCGATGAATCATCATGCCTAGGAGTGGCTAATTCCAATTCCAACGGATTATGCAGTGGTGGAATTTGTAGTGGTGATGGTCGAAGCTTTTTGCTAGGATTTTTTGATGATTGCAAATTTGATGAGTCCACTGCTGATGGAAGGCCCAAACTAAATTCCAAATGATGTTGATCATGTTGAATGGAAGTCGTTTCAGGCTGTGATTCAATTGCCACTGGGTTCACTACTTTCGCTGTTACGCGCATCTTTTTCCGTTGAGAATGTTTTGAAGATTTTGGCCATTTTGGAGGAGCCATAATTTTTGATTGTGATGAATTAGTTCCTTCACCAGTCTTGCTCTTAGAGGAAAGGGCTTGATCCAAAAATTGGGCACTTATATCCGCAGCATTCCTTTGAACATTGCTCGATCCCGACAAATGTGGTTGTGTACCAGTTTGAAAATGTTGAAGATGAGATTGATTTGGTCCAGCCGATGTAAATGCATGTAGAATTGTCTGCTGAGTCATTGGCAGAATTGAATGGGATTGATGACTGGATTGGGCATGTTGTTGAACTTCAAATTCAATATTAGGCGATAATTGATAAAAAGTTAAAGTTATATATGAAATAATTCCGCCTGTTTAGCTAAGAAATAATTCCGCCTGTTTAGCTAAGAAATAATTCCGCCTGTTTAGCTAAGAAATAATTCCGCCTGTTTAGCTGAAATAATTCCGCCTGTTTAGCTGAAATAATTCCGCCTGTTTAGCTAAGAAATAATTCCGCCTGTTTAGCTAAGAAATAATTCCGCCTGTTTAGCTGAAATAATTCCGCCTGTTTAGCTAAGAAATAATTCCGCCTGTTTAGCTAATAAATAATTCCGCCTGTTTAGCTAATAAATAATTCCGCCTGTTTAGCTGAGAAATAATTCCGCCTGTTTAGCTGAAATAATTCCGCCTGTTTAGCTAAGAAATAATTCCGCCTGTTTAGCTGAAATAATTCCGCCTGTTTAGCTAAGAAATAATTCCGCCTGTTTAGCTAAGAAATAATTCCGCCTACTTAGTTAGGAAATAATTAATATAAAACTTATTTATTCCTAATTATTTCAAAAATTTATTGGGCTCACCTTCTAGCGGTAATTTCATCAAATTTCCAGTTATAAAGCGAATCATTTTTTCCCTTTCATTCGGAGGAGAATTCAACAATTTCGTCATATTTTTATCCGAAAAATCAAATTGTGGAATTGACGGATAGAATGAGGATTTTGTAACCCCTTTCAATTCTTTCATCATTGCAGCAGATTTAAAAGTAGAAGATTCAGAATTGGATGGTAATGGTACTTTCATCAAGACTGAAAAAGATGTTATTTTATAAAAAGAATTTTGATAGTAATTTTTTTATGAAATCATAAAAAAATCGAAAAAATGAAAGTTTAATTGAAAGGATAATCAAGAATTATAAATAACAATTTAGGTTAAGAAATAAAATTTCAAAATTTTGATTAAAAAGTCATCATAAAATTTTTAATTTTTCCTACTTAATCCAATTGCCGTTTTTACATCATTTTTATATTTGTTAACTATTTAAATTTTAAATATAAATATAAAATAAATTTTTATTAAATTAATTTTTTTTCTCATTACTAAAATTCCTTACCATGTTGCCAATTATTCATTAAATCAAACAATGTTGGCATCATCAATTTCCGTTCCGTCTGAAGCATTTCCATTCTTCTAATTTCATTGCTAATCTGCGTTTTTTCCTCCAATGGTAAATTTCCGTACTGAAAAATTTCCTTATCCTCTTCTAATTTTTGCTCTGTTTTTTTGAATGTTTCAATCTAGAAAAATGGAAAATATAAAATAAATTTTTTTGAACAAATTAAATTTGAATAAATAAATAATTAAAATTAAAGATTAATGAAAAAAATACGTTGAAAAATTTATTTGTCATCAATTTTTACCTGTTTATAAAAATAATGCCATAAAAATGGTTGCATTTGTTGTTCCATTTCATGAATTTGTCATTCAGATGCTCCAATTTGTTGGGCCAATTTTTGTGGATTCTTCACATCCTCAAATTCATCAATTAATAATAATTTACATTCCAAAGTGCCATCCGGATTATTTTTCAATTGATAAATGTTACTTTTCATGGCATTTCCCGCATAAATTGCCTCATCACAATTGTAGGGAAGCTAAAAAAGTCAATTTAATTAATGATGAAGCACGAAAATATAACAAATTTCCCGGATTTTTCATCGAATTTACCTGAATATTAAGTTGTCTTTTAAGAAGGAAATGGAACGTATATTCATCCAAAGGACAAACAGGACCAAAATAATTCAGTCCATGTCCATTCGGTTCAAAATGAAAATTTAGCGGATTGAGGTATTCGCCTTTCTTTTGGGTGCATTCAATTCTTTTGAATTGCAATATTTTTAGGTCATAATACAGATTCATTTGGAAGAATATACTCCGTTCTGGATGTAGCACTTTATCATTGTAAATATGGATGTGGCATTCATCTCTTGGATTTGCATCGAAATGGCAAATTAGGATTTGGCTCTCATTGGGCAGCTTTTTCAATCGTTTTATTATAAGCTGAAAATATTATTTTTCAATTTCAATGTTAAAATATAATGTGCTTTAATAAAGTTTGTGCGAACATATTATTTAGAGAAAAGGTTTTTTTGCCGAGAGATTTGCATTCTTTTGCCGAGAAATCGGTTTCTTTGCTGGAAGATCGGTTTTTTTTATTATAATTTTTTTTTGTGTTTTATCCTAGACTCCTAAACCTTATACCCATTTTATAGAGCTCATCGAGATGCATCGAGTGAGGTGTAATTTGTCTCGGTTTGGCCAAAATACAAAGTATTAAACCGTTTAAACCAATTTTGGTTTTTGGTTTATAACTCTTTTAATTTTGAACCAAACCCCGACAAGCCATATATCAATCGATGCGACTCGATGAGCTCTATAAAATAGGTAAAAGGTTTAGAGGTCTAATGCCAAACACTAACAAGTTATTAAACTTTAGGCAAAAGAACCCGATTTATCGGGAAAAGAAACCACATTCTATTATTTACATTTGCATATCTACCTTGAATGCGGGAAATGTCCCCAGTCACCACTCCCTAGGGTAACAAATTTAAATTAAACTGAGTTATGTTCAAAAAAACTTTCTTTATTCTGCCTCCCCAGACTCTACACAATAGAAGAATAACCCCAAACCGAATTCTAAACCCTACCCTAGCTACCCCTAAATCCCATCCGGCCCTAGCCAAAACTAACCCTACCCTGCCCTAGATCCTAAATAAAGTTTGACTACATCCCTAATGCGGTTTAGGGTAGGGTATGATTTATTAGTGTAGGGCCGGATGGGTCTTATAACTCTTATTAAGGTAGAGTATATGTGAAAGAATGAAAAAGATGAAATTGCCAAGGTCTAACCTGATTCCTCCAAGTAAAATTCATTTTAATATACAATTCAAATTCATCTCCTTCCATACTATTAATAACATTTATATTTTCCTGACTTTTTTCCATTCCGACAATTCCTTTTCCTTTTGCCCTTCTCCTCATCTCATCAACCTCCCTCTCCCCCAAATTCCCAACATTTTTTGCGCCAATTTGTTGAGGATGCGTAATTTTCAGCGTCGCAAAATCATAACGTTCTGTTTTGCCACTGGCAATTGGTGGCTCAATTACTCTTCCAAATTGTCGGTCCATTTCATAGGACACCCGAAATAGTCTCAAAGTGAACCGTTCCTTTTTCTTCCACAATTGGCCTTCACTTTTTGCAGCCAATTTATATAAAAAATCCATTTCTGGATAATGACTCCAATGAATGACAATTTTGATTTCATTAGGCAGTTCATTGCCTTGGACAAATATTGTTAAAAATATATAAATACAAAATAATTGAATTGTAATAAAACGGATGATATTGATCATAATAATCTATAAAAAATTTTAATTTTTAATATTTATTTAGAAAAATAAGAATGGAAAATATTTTTTACATAGAAAATAGAGTTTTTGATTTCTCTTATATCAGAAACCGGTTTTAGACCAATTAAACCGTATACCATTTTGGTGATCTCATCGTGACGCATCAATTGGTATATATTATGTCTTGGTTTGTTCCAAAATTAAAGAGTTTGAAACCAAAACTGGAAATATGGTTTAAACGGTTTAATACCCTTTGGAAAAAAAACCATGACAAAATATTTACAATCGATGGGTCTTGATGAGATCTGCAAAAATGGTATAAGGTTTATTGGTCTAAAACCGGTTTCTGATTAATTAAAAGTCAAAAACTGTATTTTGTCTGCAAAAAGGGTATTTTTTGTCGGCAAAAAATAGTAGCCGATAGGAATTGATGTAATCAATTAATTTCATTAATTGGCCTCTTCAAATGCAAGCCATTCTATTCGGCTAATTTATAGTTATGATTTTATGATGAATTTATTAGAGAAATGAATCCAATTATGGAGGAAATATTTTAGAAAATCCTACTTATTTAGATAAACGGTTTAAGAGTTTCAGTGAAATCCATCAGAGTTCAGAGATCACCCATACATTTATTCCATTCCTTGCTTGTCCCATATTCCCATTTCCCCAAAAGCATTTGTTTGCTTCGCTTTTGGGCAGCTCGATGGTGGTGTGCCCACAAAAATATTCGCGTAAAATTAGGAGGAATTGGATGGGCCTTCTCAGCCTTACAAAGGTGGAAGGATAATTTGGATGCCCCTATATGGCCAATTTCCTCGGCCTAAACGCCTGATTTTTTAAACGATCATTTTTTCGGTTTCACAGAGCATATAATAATAGTATTTGCTTTATTTTCTCTCACCAAAGTCCAATATCCAACCCTAAATCCTCATTATTCCGGTCATTCATCCAAAAAAGCCCAATAAACCAATCCCAATTCACGGATGATCTATTTTCACCCATTGGAAATGCATTTCATTGATTGAAGCCGAGAATGCACTCTATGATTTAATGAATGGAATTAATAGGAATAAATAAAAGAAATTTTATCAAATTTAATTAATATAAAAAATTTGATCTAAATTATTGTTCATAGTCAGTTTTATAATCAAATAATTTAAATTTTTCCTTTTTTGTAGAGTTTAATTTTTCCTTTTTTTTTGGCCATTTTGAACTATTTAGATAACCAAAAACAATGTGTCAATTAAATATAGTAGATTTTATGTTTTGGCCCCATTTTGAGGAGTATGATTTTTCGGACTGGTCATTTCCAAGGAATTTAGCAGTGGAATTTGTAGAGATTTCGGAGGAGATTGCATTTTGCTAGCATTGTTTGATGATTGTATTAGATTTGATGATCCCAATAATGGAAGGCTAAAATGAATTCCCAAATCAGAGAATTTTTGTCCATGATGAGCGGAAGTCATTTCAGCAGGTAGCGATTGCCTTTCAACTGGCATTTTTTCCTTTCCTTTCTCCGATATTTGTCTATTTTGTTGTGGCAAATTTGATGGGTTTATTGATGATGACAGACCCAAACCAGATTCCAAATCAAGGGATTGATGGCCATGGATGGAAGTCGATTCAGGCAGTGATGGCATTTTGACTCTCATTAGGTCAACTATTTTCGTCGATACACGAATCTTTTTCCGTTGAGAATCTTCTGAAAATTTTGACTCTTTTGGAGGAGCCATCATTTTTGATTGTGATGAATTGCCTTCACCGTGCTTGCTTTTAGAGGAAAGGGCTTGATCTAAAAATTGGGCACTTATATCCGGAGCACTCCTTAGAACATTACTCGATCCCGAAAAATGTGGTTTTGTACCAGTTTGAGAATATTGAGGATGGTTTGGTCTAGCTGATTTAAACGCATTTTGTAAAAGTTGTGTTGCATGTTGGATCATTTGGTGAGGTTCAATTCCTTGGATTTGTCGTTCAGATTCCCCAAATTTCTGGCCTGATCCTTGTGAATTCCTTCCATAATCAATGTCGTCATTTAATAATAATTTACATTCCTTTATGCCATAAAAAATATTTTTCAATTGATAAATGTTAGTTTTCATGGAAATTCCCATATAGATAGCCTCATCACATTCATAGAAACGCTGAAATTGTAGAGTCTTGTATTTGTATTTTTAATCTATTTATAATTTTAAAGCCAATTTTAAAAATTTTTGATAAAGTTTAAGGTCAATCTACATTCCAAAATATATTTTTATTATACTATTTCTGTCATAGTTCCTATGCATAACGGAAAAATTCCGTCATAGGTCCCAGACGCGAAATCATGCAAATGATATATCAATCGATAGAGCTTGTTGAGCTGAGTTCGAATATATAAATAAATTCAGCGCGCTCGCGTTTTGGGCCAAGTTATGGCCACACAAAAATCGAAAAAGCGAAGGGTCCCCCTATGGGTCGAAAAAGTTCACAATTTTTATTTGGACATATAATAGCTCAATCGACGCGTCTCGACGAGTCGAACACGAATATACTATTGATTTTGCACAAAACTCAAAACTAAGAAAGTTTCAGTCGCGCAAAGGAAATACGGATTGGAACTGCTCCGGTGGGCATTTCAGAAGGGACTCCTACGTGTGCTCCGCCTTCGCTCCTCACGGCTCACTTAGCTCGCTAGCGCTCGCTAAGCTCGCCGCCGGACCGCTCCGCGGTCCGGGTCGTCGCTACGGCTACGCCACTCCGGAGTCCCTTCTTACATTACCTCCGCAGTTCCAACACATTCCAGCGATACAAAAATGGCCATAACTTTTTTCGCTTTGAGTTTTACGCGAAACCAATCACAGATTCGGAATCTGCTCTTCGAACCGCGTCGAATGAGCTATAATATGGCCAAGAAAAAAATTTAAAAATTTTCGACCCATAGGGGGACCAAGCACTTTTATGGGAAAATGGCTTTTAATGGCCATAACTTGGCCAAAAGTGCAAGCGCGCTAAAATTTCTTTTATTTTCGGACTCAGCTCATCGAGTTCTATCGATTGGTATATCATTTACTTGATTTTGAGTCTGGGACCTATGACGGAATATTACCATGCAGAACTTCTTGAAATTTTTAGAAATTTTTTAAAGAATTAAACATTTTTTTACTAACATTATTTAAATATTTTTAATAAAAATTTACTCTTTTATTTTTTCCATTAATAAGGAAATGGAATGTGTATTCATTCGCTGGACAAATTGGGCCCAAATAATCCACTCCATTTGGTCTAAAATGGCAACTTTCGAGGTTGAGGAATTCACCCTTTAATTTGGTGCATTCTATTTTTTGGAGATCTTTTAGGTTATTTTTAATTTTCGAATCCATCATTTGGAAGAATATTCTTCGTTCTGGTCGAAGCACTTTCATTTCATCGTAAATGATGATGTGGCATTTAACTTTTGGATTGGCATCAAAATTACAAATTAGCATTTGGCTCTCATTGGGCAACTTTTTTAATCTTTTTATTATGATCTGAATGTGTAAATATACTCTTTTAATTCATTAAATAATTAAATTCATTTATAAGATATCAATGCCTCCTATTCATCTTAGTGTACCGCCACTTTTTGTCTAATCACCCCGTCGCCCTATCAATTAAATATTGCTCCAATCTATCTTTTTAAACCCGCTCCTTTTCCCACGAAATTTTTATTTTTTGATTCATTTTTCCCCCCACATTTTCGACATTCTGTTATAATATTTTCCGCACAACTCATAAATATATTTAACAAAGACTGGTCCAACTTAACCCAATCCCCTTCCTTACAATTAGACCACTGGGTCCCGGGAAGACCCATGGCGAAAGCTTAGGCCCACTCTCGCCCCGAACAACCTAGTCCCAGGAATAAGGACTATAAAAGTTAGTGGGTTAAATAATTGCGTAAGATTTATATAATTTAAAAGTTATTAATTAAAATATTAAATAACAATCTTTTTAAAATATTAAAAACAATTCATCTTTTTCAAAAATATTTCAACCTGATTGTACAAAGTGGAATTTATTTTAATGCGCAATTCAAATTCAACTTTATTTTCCCCACTTTCCATTCCAATTCCAACTGCAATTCCTTTTCCTTTTGCCCTTCTTCTCTCATCAGCATCTCCAATCTTCCCAACATTTTGGGTGCCAATTTGTTGCAGTGGCACAATCCTCAGCCTAGCAAAATCATATGGCCCAGTTTTGCCAATGGCAATTGGCGTTCCAATTGCCCTTCCAAACTGTCGGTCCCTTTCAAGAGACACTCGAAATAGGCTCAATTCGAATCTTTCGAATTTATTCCACCAATGGATTCCATTTTTGATGGCAAATTTATTTAAAAAATCCAATTCTGGATAATGGCTCCAATAGATTTCAATTTTTACCTCATTAGGCAATTCATTGTTTTGAGCAAATACTTTTGAAAATAATAAAATGGAAAATAATTGAATTGAAATGAATCGAATTATGTTGGCCATAATAATCTATAAAAAATAATTTAATTAATTTTAATAATTAAAAACGCTTTAATTAATTAAATGTATTCGTTTTTATTCATATAGGCCAATTCTTTCACATTTGAACGAAACAAAACATTCATTAAATTTAATTTTCGGGAAAGATTTTGCAAATTTTGAAATAGTAAAATGAATAGGACTTCAATTTGAAAGCCTAATAATCAACATTTTTTAAATGAATGCGGCAGTGCCATTGCCAACAGCATCCATTTTTGGACTTGCTCGCGCACAAGGAAGGACCCAAGAAAATAATAGAATTTATTTCATATGGGGACGTGGATTTGGCGTTCTATTCACCAATCACAGAGAAAGAGAAATTTTAAGCCCAAAAATAGTCAGTGCCTTCTTACCCATCTTGATTCTCCCCAGGGTCGCAAAAAAAATACAAAGCAAATTATTTTGAGGGTTTCATCAAATTATGAAAATATTATAAAAATAATGTAATTTGTAAAATATATTGAGAATAAAAGAATTCTGAAAAGCATTATAAAATTTTCATAATTTTTGAATTTATTTTTAGACGAATTTTGAAAATGATTCAAAAAATAATATGAAAATAAATTCTCAAAATGTTATAAATTTCAGAATATTTTTGTAATATCTTTATTTTAAAAATAGGCTAAGAATATTCGAATTCTTGGAATATGTTTTGAATTAAGCTATTCTTACAATTTATTTTGATAGACATTTTCAGAATTATTTTTAAAATCAAAATAAAAATGCTTTTTAAAATGGAAGAAATCTCAGAATATATTCAGAATAGTAAGATTTTCACCATTTATTTTCTACTCATTTTCAGAATTAATTTTGAAAATTTATGATAAAATATTCTTAAAACTGGAACTGATTTTTAGAATATTTTCTAATTTGTTCTTTTTTTACAATGGTAAAATGCGTACTATTTCTGTTAGACGATCAGAGATGGCTCCTATCTATTTCCTCCTATTGTGTGCTTCTCATAAAATTTTTTTAGCCTTCAGCCCATATAGCACCCAGATTTATAAGGGGAAAACATCGCTGCTGCCCCTTTGTGGCATGCTTCCGGTGTATTAGCCGTAGGGATTGGACTCGCGCGAGGTCCTAAGACTCCCGAGTGCGCGGAATCTTGGGATTCTCGAGATCCCGGGATCCCGCCGAATGCGCGGGATCCCGGGATTCTCGAGATCCGGATGCGCGAGATCCTGGGATTCCCGAGTGCGCGGGATCTTGGGATTCTCGAAATCCGGGTGCGCGGGAACTTTGTTGAGTTTTGGAAAAAATTTTTGGCCTATTTTGGCACTAAATAATGAGAATTTTGTCTCGGAATATTCTCAAAATATTTCGAAAATGGTGCCATTTTTAAAATACATTTTTTGCCCAATTTTAAGAATACATGCTGAAAATAAGATGAAAATGGATTTTGAGAATTATGGCATTTTGAAGATTATTTTTTGATCAATTTTGAGAATGCATGCTGAAAATAAGGCTGAAAATGGATTATGAAATGAATTTTATTTTTAAAAATATTTCCAAAATTCCAAATATTTTGACAATTCATTTTTTCGTTCATTTTTAACGTATATTCTGAGAATGGAAATGAGTTATATTTTTAGAATCATTCTCAAAATTCTGTTATCTTAATTATATTTCCAGAATTTTCGTATTTCCATTTTGGTTATAACTCTGAAATCCCACACATGTCAACATCATTCTCAGAATTTCGACCAAAAAATGCGACCCTGGGTCGACACAAATTCACCTGACTTAGAGGGACACTTACATCGCGAATCGCGATGGATCACGATTTTAGACCAAGAACAACAGCATCCAATACATCCCTTCCCGCTATTTTCTTATTCCTCCCTTCTTTGTCACCTCATTACAAAAACCAGTGTTAGATTCAGAATCAGAATGCCTCGTGTCATCCCAAAATGATTAAATCCCAAAATTATTAATTACTTAATTGTCCTTTGTCGTTTAATCTTTTTTTGGAATTTTTGGAAAAATTAAGCATGGAAAATCAACACTTTAATATATTACTTCAGAATTATGGTATGGGCCAGACAAATTATTTAAAAATTCCAATGATGATAAATAGCATTATTTAATAAAATTAATGATAAGCAAAATAATTCCAATCATTTCACATCCATTCATTTTTGTACAATCCATTTTGAATCAAATCATTTATTTAGGTCGCTTCCTAGGTCCATTCCGCATTCCCCTAATACCATTGAACTTGAAAGAAAGCATCGCCAAATGAAATAAATTGATAAGAAAATAATGTTTGAATCAATGTAAAGAGAAAGAAGGGCAAATAGTGGGCTTTTCGTCTTCAATGATTGCCAATAAACCTTTTCGATGTTTGCTTCAGCAGCAAAGATAACAAATTTGTTTCATCTCCGGTCGTCTCATTAAATGGCGGGGACCGGGGACTCTGTGCATTGGGTCGTAACTCGTAATCTTAATTCGTAAATCGTAACCGCAAAAGTAACAACATGAATTGCATTTATGCAGATAGGAAAGAACTACATTTTACGGTGTCCAAAATTGATTTTTAACCATTTTTATTCAAAATTATTGCAAAATATTGCTTTGTTGAAAAAGAGCGAATCCTAAATCAGTTACAATTTGATTTTTCATTTGGCCATTTAGCCTTAAATCGAATCTGATGTGGCTATGAATTAATTCATTTCCATTTAAGACCTTCCAAAATTATGGTAATTCTACAAGAAAACAGCTATGAACGGTTTCGAGACCGTGATGTCGGTGAGACGGAAAGTGCATTCTCGGCTGCTTCCAACAATACCAGGTACCATATATTTACGCAGAAAAGGAAGGTGGAAAATAGAGGGGAATCGTAAATGATTAAATGGTTTTTACTTTTTAAAAGGAATGTTTAAACCGCTCAAACTGGTTTAGGTTTAAGTCAGACGAGTTGTACTTTCATCTTTCTTCTCTCACCTAATAACTACACCCAAAATAACTATGGTAGATCCTCTATTAATAAGCCTCGGACTTATAAATTTCGGATACCCTCCAAGGTTCTATTAGAAGGGGAAGGGGCTAATAATAGAGGATTTACAAAATGACAAAATTCTACTTGTCTTCTAAACTAAAGGAATAGATATTTTGGACATATAGTTATTTGTTTTAGATGTTTTGTGTCCTTTTATTCTTTTTCACGTGAGAAATAGTCTCTCCCCTCCCTTCTTCTCTTCCCAATTTTTCACATCAGCCCAGTCAGCGTTAAAACCGCTACACCCCGAAACATCCAATGGACGAAACATCCAAAAGACGAAACATCCAAAGGACGAAACATCCAAAAGTGGAAAATTGGACGAAACATCCAAAAGACAAAACATCCAAAAGACGAAACATCCAAAGGACGAAACATCCAAAAGTGGAAAATTGGACGAAACATCCAAAAGACGAAACATCCAAAAGTGGAAAATTGGACGAAACATCCAAAGGAGAAAAATTTCCGAAACATCCAATGGACGAAACATCCAAACGCCCAAAATGTCCCGAAACATCCAAAATTTTATTTGACAATAAAAATCGATTTGAACATATTCAAATGATAGGTCAATCGATTCGTCTCGACAAGCTCCATCCGAATTTGGCCAAATTAAGCTTCTAGAAATTAATTTTAAAAAATTAATTAGCAAAAATGATAATTATTGAATATTCAATTTTTTTAATTTTTCAAATCTCATAACTTTTTTATTTCTTGATCAATTCAAGAAATTTAAAATATTTTCGTAATCAGTTCGTCGAGATCTATCAATTGTTGCAACGAACAAGCAGAGATGGCAACTATTTGAATCAGGATGCCATAGTGGAGAAACTGAAATATGCCAAGTCAAATTTTCGGCTGAGATCAACGGTATAAAATGCTTCTAGGATATTTTGTAGCCCTTTTTCTCCTCTTTCAAACGAGCTATACAACATTGAATTTGGCTGGGAAATTGCTGAGTTAGCTGCGCTGGAAATTTGCATATTTCGGAATTTCTGGTGGCTATAAGTTCTTTATTTGTGGACCAATTCGAAAAATCTTTTCGTATTACCTGTCAGCTTGACGAGCTCTATCCAATGCTATATAGAACATGTCATTTGTAAGTCATTTTGAAATTTCGGATGAAAAGCATAGGGGGGACCAAGGAATTTAGTGAGATTTTTCCAAAAAAAAATTTTGGATTAAAAGATACAGCAAAATGGACATCAAAATCGTGCTCAGCACCCCAAATTACCCCTGAAATATATTTTTAAACATTTTATTATTAAATAAAAAAAATAAAATTTTTGGATGTTTCGGGACATTTTGGACGTTTGGATGTTTCGTCTTTTGGATGTTTCGTCCTTTGGATGTTTCGTCCCATTTTCCCTTTTTGGATGTTTCGTCCTTTGGATGTTTCGTCTTTTGGATGTTTCGGGGTAGAGCCGTTAAAACAGGAATAATCAAACAACAGAGCACACAGCCAAAAATCACATTCTTCGATCAGCTTTTTATTAGTCACAGACATAGCCTTATTCTTCTAAAGGCTTCGATAAACAACATTCTCCCCATTCCTATAAAACCAAGGAAAGTAAAGCCAATAATATTTTTTCTTCGCAATAATTTGTTAATTCAATAAAAATTAACATCTTTCTAAATTCTATTAGATTTTCCTAGAAAATTCCGATTAGGTATTTTAACATAAATTTCGCATAATTTAAAAAAAATTCACAGAATGAGCATAGACCCAACAATAAGCCAGGCCAATTTGTTTGGTGAGCGGCAACGGACTGCAAATTCCATTTCGCCGGAAGTGGCCCTGATCAATATGGTCAAGGTTATGCTGGGAACCGGTCTTCTTTCACTTCCCCTTGCCTTCAAACACTCAGGAATTTGGGTTTATTTTTATCATTGTTTAAAAACATTGATTATATTTTGAGCTTGGCCTTGTCCTATTACTTTTCATTTGCGCTATTTGTACATTTTGTTGTCGATTGCTGGTTCATTCCGCACAATTTCTCTGTCGGCGAAAGGGCCAAGAAGTGATGGATTATGCAAATGGTTTGCATTAATAAATATAATTAAAAAGGGAACATTCCTTTATGAGTAAATCAGTAAACTTTGTTACCCTAGACCGGACCAATTTACGCGAATTCTTAAAACTCATCAAGAGCTGCTGTAACGATTTTGATGGTTTGGGTGCCAAATTAAAAAGTAAACTGATGGCTATCCAATGATATAAATTTAGAATTGATTAAGTTGGGCCCATAAAACCGCAAAAATTTTCTAATCCATTTATATTTAGATGGTTTTTTTGTACTTATCGGTTAGGTATCTGGGTCCAGATTTTTTCTAGATCTACAGAGGAAAGGTAATGGCAATCCGCACGGGTCATCCAGTATAGAGTTGAGGTCACTCGGGGATACGGTTTCATTTCATATATCCGTAACCCTAATCCTACTCACATAACCGACAAGTACCGTTTTTGAGTATATTTTTATAATTTTTAACCAATATAAATAATTAATATCATTGAATAGCCAATAGCTCGCCCTATAATTTGGTACCAACCAAGCTATCAAAATCTGTTCATACCTTGTTGAATTATGAACGCTCGGTTTAACTCGACTTTTTCTTGATCAATCTTCAGACAAATGAGAAAAATATTTAATAAAAATTAAATTGTTTTTCAGTAATGCGGAATGCGATTGAATGTGGCCCCTCGTGGATATCAAATCGAGGCTACTTTTTCAAGTAAAACAACCAACAAAACATAATTTAACATTTTTAATTAATTAATAAAGGCAAATGGTCAATTCCAACATGTTTTTCGCTCAACTTGGTTTTTGTTGTGTTTATTTTGTTTTT
Source organism: Pratylenchus scribneri (assembly GCA_030063045.1). Taxonomy (NCBI): domain Eukaryota; kingdom Metazoa; phylum Nematoda; class Chromadorea; order Rhabditida; family Pratylenchidae; genus Pratylenchus; species Pratylenchus scribneri. Next base: position 840,101 of record JAQSEB010000072.1, read on the forward strand.
ATGGCTGATAATTTAAAACAGGTTTTTCATTTTCAAAAATAATTTTTTAATATTTTGTTCAGTTTTTTGATGAAACTTCCAACATTCACATTTCTCAGGCTGGTTGGATTGCATTATTGCTCATTCCTACCCTTGGGTAATTCAATCAATGATTTTATTAATTTTGATAAAATTTAAGGTTTTAATTTTAATAAGGGAATATGAATCTTTTATGAGTTTCCTTTTTCTTTTTTAAATAGAAATTTTAATTAAATTCAGCAAGGAAAATATTTTTTGCAGACAAAAATTTTTGGAGAAAAACAGCTTTTTGACTTCTAATAAATCATAAATCGGTTTTAGACGCTTCAAACCTTATACCAATTTGTAGATCTTATCGAGACGCATCTTTTGACATATTCCTTTCTTAGTTTAAATCGAAATTGAGCGAGTTAAACCGTTTAAACCATTTTTCCACGTTTAAACCATTTTTCCAGTTTTTAGTTTTAAACTCTTTAATTTTAGGCCAAAATCCGACATTTCTCTATCATTCGATGCGACTCGATCTCGATGTGATTTACAAATTGGTATAAGGTTTTTAGGGTCTATAATCCGTTTCTGATTTGACAATTATTTGGCCCATTCGGAGATCAAAATTTAATGCAATAAAAAAATGACCATACTTCAGTTTTATAAAAAGCAAATTTATGTTCAAAAAACCATAATAAAAGTAAACAATTTTGCTATTTTATTTTCAATAATAACCTAAAAAGCCTCTTTTCTCTTTTTTCTCCAAAAATGATCAATATCATTCAATTAATTTTTTTTTATTAAAATTTCATTCCATTCATTAAGCCTTTGCACAATTCGCCAACTGAAAGTGTTGGCCCCATTGGCCCTAATTGCCAATATAATCTATTTGGCCGCAGTGGCCATTATTTTGGAATATTTGGTCAGCCATTTGAACCCAATTTCCGAATTGCCCGCCGTTGGCAATCTCACCGATTTGCCACTCTTTTTTGGCACTGTCATTTTCGCATTTGAGGGCGTCGCCGTGGTTGGTCTTTAAAATAATTATTTAAAGGGAAATTTTAAAATCATCGAAAAATATTATAAATTTTACAATCAACAATTCCATTAAATTTGGACCAATAAATAATTCAATAAATTTTTACTTTAAAAGTGAAAGGAATTCGCATTTTTCTTTTATAAATTTAGTTGAAAAAATTACAAAAAAACTAGTCCCATGGCTTTAATAGACAAAATTATATCATTCGAAATTGACCCTCTATAATTTAATTTTTTTAATTTTATGAAATTTTATTTTAAAAAGTTAATGTTTCTGAGTGTAATAAAAACTCACATATTTTTAGCAGAAAAACTGTTTTTTTAAATAAAGGAGTTAATACAATTTAAAGACTAATTCATAGAGAACATTTTGGACCTTTCACGTGTTTAAATCTTATTTCATGTTTATAAATGGATATAAATAACCAATAAAACTGCTATAAATTCAATTATTTTTTAATCATCCAAAGGTATTGCCCATCGAAAATCAAATGGACCAACCGCATCATTTCATTTCGGCCAATGGTGTGTTGAATACGGCTTGCCTCCTTGTTTTGGCCGTTTATGCCACCACCGGATTTTATGGATATTTGGCATTTGGCCAAAATGTGAAGGACACCGTCACGTTGAATTTACCAAATCAGCCGTAATTCTATTTTCGTCCATTTTTTTAAAAATTTATTTGAATTTTTTGCAGATTTTATCAGGCCATAAAAATTATGCTGGTACAAAATTAATTTAAAATTAATTTAATTAATTTAAGGTTGGCTGCATCCTCGTTTCATATCCACTCCAATTTAATGGTCAATTCACATTTTTATTTATTTTTATAAAAAATATTTAATAAAATGGCAAAAGAAGTATTTGGAAATGGAGAAAAAATTATAATGGTTTAAAACGGTTCAATGGTTTATCCTAGGCCAAACCCTACACCTACACCCAATCGATTGATCTCATCGAGACGCATCATTTAATAATGATTTAGGTTTAACCAATTTTAATTTAGTTTAAACCAAAAAACAATATAGTGGTTCAAACGGTTTAATACCGTTAATTTTTATCCTAACCATGGAAAAATTATATATTAATCGATGCGTCTTAATGAGTTTTATCGATTGAGTATATGGTTTGGGGGTCTAGAGGACCAACCGAACCACTTTAATCTTTTTGTCATTTAAAATAATTTTTTCCCAATTTTCAGTCCCAATGGAAAGAGTGGAAAAATGGATTTCACGCAAAATTTCACCGGAAAAGCAAAATTTTTTCGTCTATTTCCTCCGCTATTCCCTCGTCATATGCACATGTTTGAAATGGCCAAAAATGAATAAATTTAATTAATATTTTAAGGTTTGGTTG